>JAJEJO010002486.1:469751-483574 GCA_020662805.1 Glaucomys volans | reverse complement strand
GAAAGAGGGCATCCCTGCCTTGTTCCAGTTCTCAGGGGGAATGCTTTCAATTTTTCTCCATTTAGAATGATGTTAGCTGTGGGCTTAGCATAGATAGCCTTTACAATGTTAAGAAATGTCCCCATTATCCCTATTTTTTCTAGTGTTTTGAGCATGAATGGGTGCTGTATTTTATCAAATGCTTTCTCTGCATCTATTGAAATAATCATGTGGTTCTTGACTTTAAGTCTGTTGATGTGGTGAATTACATTGATTGATTTCCAGATGTTGAACCAACCTTGCATCCCCAGGATGAAACCCACTTGATCATGGTACACTATATTTTTAATATGCTTTTGTATGCGATTCGCTAAAATTTTGTTAAGAATTTTTGCATCTATGTTCATTAGGGATATTGGTATGAAATTTTCTTTCCTCGGTGTGTCCTTCTCTGGTTTTGGTATCAGGGTGATATTAGCTTCATAGAATGAGTTTGGAAGGGTTCCCTCCTCCTCTATTTCATGAAATACTTTGAGGAGTATTGGAATGAGCTCTTCTTTGAAGGTCTTGTAGAACTCGGCTGTGAATCCATCAGTTCTGGACTTGTCTTTGTTGGTAGGCTTTTGATGACTTCTTCTATTTCATTGCTTGAAATTGATCTATTTAAGTTGTGTATGTCCTCCAGATTCAGTTTGGGTGGCTCATATGCCTCTAGGAACCTGTTGATGTCTTTAAGGTTTTCTATTCTGTTGGAGTATAAATTTTCAAAGAAACTTCTTATTATGTTTTGTATTTCAATTGTGTCTGTTGTAATATTTCCATTTCCATCACAAGTTTTAGTAATTTGGAGTTTCTCTCTCCTTCTCTTTGTTAGCTTGGTTAAGGGTTTATCAATTTTGTTTATTTTTTCAGAGAACCAACTTTTTTTTTGTCAATTTTTTGAATTGTTTCTTTTGTTTCAATTTCATTGATTTCAGCTCTAATTTTGATTATTTCCTGTCTTCTATTACTTTTGGTGATGATCTGTTCCTCTTTTTCTAGGGCTTTGAGCTGTAATGTGAGGTCATTGATTTGTTGACTTTTCATTCTTTTATTAAATGCACTCCTTGCAATGAATTTTCCTCTTAGCACTGCTTTCATAGTATCCCAGAGATTTTGATATGTTTGTATCTTTGTTCTCGTTGACCTCTAAGAATCTTTTAATTTCCCCCCTAATGTCTTTGGTTATCCATGTATCATTCAATAGCATATTATTTAATCTCCAGGTCTTGGAGTAGTTTCTGTTTTTAACTTTATCATTGATATCTAATTTCATTCCATTATGATCTGATACTATACAAGGTAGTATCTCTATGTTTTTGTATTTGCTAAGAGTTGCTTTGTGGCATAACATATGGTCTATTTTAGAGAAGGAACCATGAGCTGCTGAGAAGAAAGTGTATTCACTTTTTGATGGATGGAATATTCTATATATATCTGTTAAGTCCAAATTAGTGATTGTGTCATTGAGTCCTATGGTTTCTTTGTTCAGTTTTTGCTTGGAAGATCTGTCCAAGAGTGATAGAGGAGTGTTAAAGTCCCCCAGTATTATTGTGTTTTGGTCTATTTGATTCCTGAAATTGAGAAGGATCTGATTGACGAAAGTGGATGCATTATTGTTTGGTGCATAAATATTTATGATTGTTATGTCTTGCTGATTTATGCTTCCTTTAAACAGTATGATATGCCCTTCTTAATCCCTTCTGACTAACTTTGGCTTGAAGTCAGCTTTATCTGAAGTGAGGATGGAAACTCCTGCTTTTTTACTCAGTCCATGTGCATGGTATGTTTTTTCCCAACCTTTCACCTTTAGTCTGTGGGCATGTTTTTCCATGAGATGAGTCTCTTGAAGGCAGCATATTGTTGGGTCCTTCTTTTTAATCCAATATGCCAGTCTAAGTCTTTTGATTGATGAGTTTAGGCCATTTACATTCAGGGTTATTATTGAGATATGACTTGTATTTCCTGCCATTTTAGCTTTTTGGGGGTTTTTAGCTTAACTTTGTTTCTCCTTTGATTGACTTTCTTTAGGGTAATGCCTCCCCATATTGACTGAGATTGTTGTTTTTCATTTCTTCCTCTTCGAATATATTGTTGAGAATATTCTGTAGGGCAGGCTTTCTCTTTGTGAATTCTTTAAGCTTTTGTTTATCACGGAAGGATTTTATTTCATCATCAAATCTGAAGGTAAGTTTTGCTGGGTATAAGATTCTTGGTTGGCATCCGTTTTCTTTCAGAGCTTGAAATATGTTGTTCCAGGCCCTTCTTGCTTTTTAGGGTCTGGGCTGAGAAATCTGCTGATATCCGTATTGGTTTCCCCCTGTAGGTAATCTGCTGCTTTTCTCTCACAGCCTTTAAAATTCTATCTTTGTTTTGTATGTTAGGTATTTTCATTATAATGTGCCTTGGTGTGGATCTATTGTAATTCTGTGCATTTGGTGTCCTGTATGCCTCTTGTAATTGATTTTCCGTCTCATTCATCATATTTGGGAAATTTTCTGATATTATTTCATTGAACAGATTGTTCATACCCTTGGTTTGTATCTCTGTGCCTTCCTCAATCCCAATAACTCTTAAATTTGGTCTTTTCATGATGTCCCATATTTCTTGGAGGTTTCGTTCATGATTCCTAACCATCTTCTCTGTTTGTTCGACTTTGTTTTCAAGATTAAATATTTTGTCTTCATTGTCTGAGGTTCTGTCTTCCAAGTGATCTATTCTGTTAATTATGCTTTCTATTGAGTTTTTAACTTGGCTTATTGTTTCCTTCATTTCCTTGATTCCTTCAAGGATTTCTGCTTGTTTTTTTCTCAGAACTTCTATCTCTTTATTGAAATGATTTTTTGCTTCCTGCAATTGCTCTATTAGCTGATTATTCATAGCCTGAATCTGCTCTTTTGTCACATCATTCTGTTCTCAGATCATTTTAATTATGAACATTCTGATCTCCCTTTCTGTCATTCCTTCTACCATGCTGTCTTTGGGTTCTCTTGATATATCATCTAGGTTTGTTTGGGACACTTTCTTCCTGTGTTTTCTCATGTTGCTCGTGTATCTTCCCCTCCAGTAGTGAGAATCCTAGGGATTGCAATTTCCCTGTAAAGACTTAAAGTGTCCCTGCAGATTTCCAGTAACTCACCTGATGTTTGAGTGATGCTTGATCAAGCGGTGACCCAAGCAATGTGCTGTCCCACTACTTCCAGTTTGGAAATGATCAATGCTTCTGGGCAGAGGCAGCCTGGCATTGATAGACAATCAGATACAGCAAGGTGCTAGACCCCCGGCCAGGGTGTGGACCTGGGTACTAGACCAAGTTGGGGTGGGGGCACAGAACTGTGTTCAGTGATGGAGACACTGGGCTTGAGAGCCCAGGCAGGCCTGAGCTCCTTGCTGGGGGCTCAGTTGGTGGCAGGTGGTTACTCTCTGCCAGGGAAGCTGCAAAATGATGCCAAAGGGCCCAAACTCCCCACTGGAGCCAGCGCTGCCTCCGCTCCAGGCCAGACCTCACCAGGAGCTGCAGCACCACCGCCCCACCGGAAGACCCGAGCTCAGCTCCGAGGACTCAGGCAGCCGAAGACAGTCTCTCTCCACCAGGGAAGCTGCAAAATCAAGGGATTATATTAAAAGCTAATTTTTTTCTTAAATAGGACATGTTCTTTGTACAAATTGCAATAAATGTAGAAACTATAAGGAACAAAATTATAAGTATGTCTTAAGTAACAATCCAAACAATAGGTTAATACATCGTTTAAGCTGTTCATTATATTTTTTCATATGCATGTGCGTGCTCACACGCACACACACACACACACACACACACACATTCATACACCCCACAAGAAGATGCTCAGTGTGAAACCTGAACAGACCATGACTTGGAAATATTTCCTGGTATGATTTTTCCCTTCCTATCCTATCTTACATTCTTGATGGCTAGATTTGTCTGCTGCCAAATATCAAGAAATAGTTAACACTGAGGCAGGAATGTTGTGACATTCATTCTTGAGAAACGATGGGCTTACCAGCTTAGCTTCAAATTCAGTCTTTTGCCTGGAGTATTACCAGAACAGGTAGAAACACAGAGGATAGAATTCCAGGTGGTGACCAAGTTGCCTGGCCTGTGTGACAAAGGTTGAAATCCCCATCCTGTCCTTTCTAAATGAAAAGTCTGGTATGCCTTTAAATGAAAGTGTCTGGTCTCCAACTAGCTCAGTGGAACATCTGTCTCAATGGACTTGTAGAAAAGTGGATTTCATTAAAAAGCAAGGTTCTGTAGCCAACTAAATTTAGAAGAGGGTTGGCCAGTATGTTAGGGAGCCCTGTATCAAATTCCAGGAAGCAGCAGAGTTTCTGTTCTCCTGCTAGATGCCAAGCAAAAAGTCAGAAGTAGGCTGGTTAATGAGTTGGTATAACTGAAGACTGAATTTCAGTGGGTGTCTGTGGAGATTGGGTACTCCAAACAAGGGCAAAACTATATTCCATTAAGTGTAACTAATGGAATATTAAAACTAATGAAACTTTATTTTGATTTGAAGTTGTTGTGTTTTTTACATAGTGATAATTTTATTGTTTTGTTTGAAATGTTTAGAAATGGTCTTCCCAATTTTTTGATTATCTAATGGGATTTTACCTGTTTGATATTAAAATAATTAGGTTGATGGCTTTTTTGTAGTTTCTTACTTTTCTTTCATGTAGTGAGATGCCTTTAAATCACTTTTTATCTTGCTTTTGTTTTCTTTTAAGTGACTCTTTTTAAATTATTGAGGCCATTACTGAAATAAATTGTTTAAAAAGATGTATTTTATTTTGTCCATAAATAATTGAAGGAAAGAGTTCTGTTTTAATGAAAACTCTGAAAATCTACTCACTTCTGACTGGTGACTAATACAGCAAAATTACAAAAAAAGAAGTCATATATGTAATTTTCCCCCAAATTTTAAAATAAATCTTGATTTATTTGGGTTGTCTCTTAAAAGTCTAAGACATACTTATAGTTATATTTGAGAGTAAATTTGGGACATGTTATGAATTTTAACATCATTTTTCAAATCATCGTTAAGGAAGATATAAATGAGATCTTGACACATACTATAAAATGACTGGTGAAACTTAAAAGGTAATAAGCAATTATTGACTTTCCAGAAAGGAACGAAATGTGTAACTAAAGAAATAAGTATCAATCATTTTATTCGAGTGAAAAATGTATCATATTAACTATATGAAACCAAGCACTATATGATAATTATTCAGACAGTAGAATTATATCTTGCTGGAGAGGTGGCAGGCAGGAGTGAACTCCTATTTGCTTGATAACCAATAATTTTATCAAGAAGTTTTGAAATGAAAACACATCTAATTCTTGTATGGAAGTAAATATTTATTCACCAAGACATTACGTATTATTACATAAGAGGAAATATATTTGGAGCTGTGATGAGGTAACAAGGCATGAATTATTAGTGGATTGGTAACCCTGTTAATTAAAGTACAATATTTTATATTAAAGTGACTAGTTGTTGGAATGAAAGAAATGAACCAAGATTCCATATCACCATGGCAAGTGAAAATACTACCACAAAGAACATTAACATAAATAAAAGAAACTTGACCAATTCTAGTATAGATCTTGCCTTTAAATACAGAGAATCCTAATTGAAAAGATAAAAGTTACAAAACAAATAGATATGTTTGTCAATTATTTTCTACCTTTAAGTATTAAACTTTACTATATGCCATTCGTAATATGTACATTATGATACTCTCTAACAAACCTGATGAGTTATATCCTTCACTGATTCCTGACATCAGTTTAATATTTTTATATTTAATTTCTATTATAACTCCTCAAAGGTTTTTCTATTCACTGTTTCCCTAAAATTTCTGAATATTTATGTTTTCCCACATTCCCCATGATTATATTTCTAACTTATCAATTCATCATGGTTAAAAAAATGCCAGTGAATTCCTGAATTAATTTTAAGTCAGTTTTAAATTTGCCCCTCTTTTTCACCCACCCTCTTATTTTTGCCTTCAACACATGTGCCTCTGCTATATTCCTTCCCATTCTTTTTGAGATCTTGCTTTTTAGGCTATATTCTCTTTTGCATCACCAACTTTTATCTGTGCGTGGTCTTTTAAAAAAGTCCCATTTTCAAACAAGACCATTTCTTCTTCTATTAGTCTGGTTAAATCACTATCAGTTTCTTCCCTTCATTTCAAGGTTGACCACATCCTAAGAATAGTCTGAATTTCTGCTTCCATCTCAATATGTTTTTAAAGTAACAAATTTTTTTTATTGTATTGTGACATACATAGAAAATTGATTATAATCAGTTTGATGACTTTTTACAAAGGGACAGATCTGGGGAACTAGTACCTGGACAAAGATACAGATACTGGCCAGCACCCTGTGGCCTTCCACTAACCCACCACAGATAATCACTATCCTGATATTAAATGCCACAGACTAATTTTGCCCATTACTGGGTGTCAACTACCAAGTAGAGTTATTCAGGACTTGTAGAAAGGTGGATTTTATTACAAGGAAGAGTTCTGTACCAACTATTTTGTCTAACTTCATCCTCTAAGTGTATGTTGTGAGTACTTGTGACTTACTTTCTTTGCTCAATAGAATCCATTGTGAGGATGTATCACTATTTTTATCCATTCGGCGGTGATGGGAATTTGGGTATTTTAACTTTTTATTATTAAGATAATGCTAAGGACATTCATGTATTAACTTTCTATGATCACAGATATATTCCTTTTGTTTATACCTTTATGAATATATTCAGCTGGGTCATGAGGTTATTGCAGTTTGAAATTCAGTGGAGAGTTTTCTGAAGTAGTTGCAACATTTTAGTCTCTCACAAGGAGGGTATGAGTTCCTATGTATCCACATTCTTATCTAACATTCAGCAGTGTATTTTAATTTTTTTGCCATTTGGATTCACTTGTCTAACCAAACATTTAAATTGTAAATGTTTTTTTAAATTTTAAATTTGTCTTTCTCTCTCTCTTTTTTAAGCCATTCTAGTTGTGATGGGTAGTAATGACTTGGTGTGATTTTAATTTGCATTTTCCATGGTGATTTAATGAGGTTGAACACATTTCATGTTTATTTGACCACTTGAATAGCCTTTTATGTGAAGACTGTTAAGTGTTTTGCTCTTTTTTCCCTCTTGCATATTGGATTGTGTAATAGTAAGCTTTCCATCACTGTAACAAAATACCTGAGATTATCAACTTATAAAGAGAAAAGCTTTATTTTGGTTGACAGTTTTAGAGGTTGCAGTCCATGATCAGTTTGCCTTGTTGCTTTGGGCTTGTGGTGAGGTGGCACAAAATGGTGTGAAAGTGTGGCAACTCAAAACTTCTTATATATCTAACCAGAGAAGAAAGAGAAGGAGGAAGGGGCTAGGGCTCTACTATCCCCTTTGAGGGCATATCCCAATGACCTAAGGACCTCCTACTTGACCCCACCTCTCAAAGGTTCCACTATCTCCAAATAGTGCCTTCATGAGGACCAACCTTTTAACATGTGGCTCTTTGAGGAGCACAAATACGAACTACAGCAAGTTGTCTGCCTTTGTCCTGATTTGTAGTTTTTTTGGAAGTATGGATATGAGTCCTTTGTTACATATATATTTTTTTTCTACCAGTGCCTTTCCTTTCATTCTATCACTGGTGTCAGTCAATAAATGAAAGGTTTCATTTTATTTATAGTTAGCAATTTTTTCATCTTGCTTAAAATTTTTTCCCTACTGCAATATCATAAAGGTGTTCTCCAGCATTTCCTCCCTAAACTTTTATTATCTTACCTTATAGACACTTTTTTGATGCTATGAGATATATGACCTAGAATTTTTATTTCCAAAAGATTATCTAATTGAACCAATACTAATTTTTTAAAAGAACGTTCTTTCCCCCACTGCACAACAACGTCACTACTGTCTCTGTGGTAGGTAACCTCCAAGATAGGCCTCAATGATCCCCATCTTTGGGGTTCACACGCTATATATTCCCCTCCCACACTGTATCAGACTTGGGCTGGGGAAACTGTAACCTTCAACAGAATGATAGCATGTCACTTACAATATTAACTATGAAAGACTGCCTTTCGTGAGCTCTCTCTCATTTGTTCTTTTTCTCTTTTACAGCATTTGCTGGAGGGAGCCAGCAGCTATGAAGACCTGTGGAGAGACCCATGTGATAAGGAACTGAAGCCTCTTACCTTACCCACAGCCACCTGAGTGCTGTTGGAAGCTGATAGAGCAGCCCTGCAGCTGACAGCTTGACTACATCCTCATGGTAGACCCTGAGCCAAAACTACCCAGCTAAGCTGCTTCAGAATCACTAACACATAGAAACTATGGAAGATGATAAATGTTTGCTTTTTAAGCCACTAAGTTTGGGGATAATTTGTTAAGCAGAATTTATGACAAATACAATCACTAAATGACTCTATAAGTTAGTTTATTTATGGACTCTCTGATGTTCCTTTGATATATTTTTCTCTCTTTGCTCCATCACAACACTGAATAATTATCACAGTATTAAAATAAATCTCTGTCTGGTAGTGTAAGTACTCAAATGTTGTTCTCCAAGATTGCCTTTTGTATTCCTGGTCCTTTTAATTCTCATATAAATTTTAGAATCAGCTCATCAATTTCCATACACTTACAAGTACACACACACACACATGCACACACACTCAAATAGACACATATAATGTACACACAGAGGCACAAGATACCTGCAGAGATTCTGATTGGGATTTAATTGAATCTATACATCAATTAGGCAAAAATGACATGTTTAAAATACTGAGTATTCTTGGCCATGAACATCCTGCAATTTATTCAGATCTAAGAAAACATCTATCAATATTACTTAGTGCTGTACATTGCAGAAATCTTATACATATTTCATTCAGATTGAAGTTTTTAATACCATTGAAATAAAAAAATAAACCAACTATTTATCTTACTGTGTTTTGCTGTTATATAGAAATACAAATTTATTATTACCTTACAAATGTCAGTTATTAATTCTAAGTTTTTTTTGTAAATTCTTTTGCATTTGCTATATGTAAAATTACATTGGTCTCAAAAACTGACAAT
The DNA here is from genome assembly GCA_020662805.1 of Glaucomys volans. NCBI lineage: Eukaryota > Metazoa > Chordata > Mammalia > Rodentia > Sciuridae > Glaucomys > Glaucomys volans. The sequence goes on along the minus strand of JAJEJO010002486.1, from coordinate 474,434 downwards.
ATTATTTCCATCTTTCAAATTTTTTTCCTTTTGTTTCTTTTTATTTCTTTATTCTGCTGGTCAGCACCTTTGTTCAATGTTAAGCACAGAGGTGGTTATACTGCATGTTAATTTATTCCCCTTTTTTTCTATTATATTTTCAATCTCATAGAGAAATCTTTTAACTCATCAATATACAGGATGTTTGACATAGTTTTTTTAATTCACAGATATTCTTTAGCAGATTAAATATATTTCCTTTTATTCTCAAATCTATAAAACTTTAATCATGAATGAATGTTCAGGATTGTCAAATACTTTGTGTCTGCAATCTGATTTTAAGTCCTTTGGGTATAAGCCAAGGAGTGGGATAGCGGGGTCAAATGGTGGATCCATTCCAAGTTTTCTAAGGAATCTCCACACTGCTTTCCAGAGTGGCTGCACCAACTTGTACTCCCACCAGCAATGTATGAGTGTACCCTTTTCCCCACATCCTTGCCAACACCTGTTGTTGCCTGTGTTCTTAATAAAAGACATTCTAATTGGGGTAAGATGAAATCTTAAGGTGGTTTTGATTTGCATTTCTCTTATAACGAGTGATGTTGAACATTTTTTCATAAATCTGTTGATTGCTTGTAGATCTTCCTCTGTAAAATGTCTTTTCATTTCCTTGGCCCATTTATTGATTGGGTTATTAGTGTTCTTGGTGTAAAGATTTTTGAGTACTTGGTAGATTCTGGAGGTTAGTGCTCTGTCCGAAGTGTGTGTGGCAAAGATTTTCTCCCAATTGGAAGGCTCTCTCTTCACATTGCTGATTGATTCCTTTGCTGAGAAGAAGCTTTTTAGTTTGACTCTATCCCAATCATTGATTCGTGCTTTTATTTCTTGTGCTTTGGGAGTCATGTTAAGGAAATCTGGTCCTAGGCCAACATGATGAAGATTTGGACCTATTTTCTCTTCTATTAGGTGCAGAGTCTCTGGTCTGATTTCTAGGTCCTTGATCCACTTTGAGTTGAGTTTTGTACAGGGTGAGAGATATGGGTTTAGATTCATTTTGTTGCATATGGATTTCCAGTTTTCCCAGCATCATTTGTTGAAGAGGCTGTCTTTTCTCCATTGCATGTTTTTGCCTCCTTTGTAAAGTATGAGATACCTGCATTTATTTGGGTTTGTCTCTGTGTCCTCTATTCTGTACAATTGATCTACCTGTCCATTTTGGTGCCAATACCATGCTGCTTTTGTTACTATTGCTCTGTAGTATAGTTGAAGGTCTGGTATTGTGAAACCCCCTGCTTCGCTCTTCTTGCTAAGGATTGCTTTAGCAATTCTGGGTCTCTTATTCCTCCAAATGAATTTCATGATTACTTGCTCTATTTCTATGAGGTCCATCATTGGGATTTTAATTGGAATTGCATTGAATTTGTATAGCATTTTTGGAAGTATGGCCATTTTGACAATATTAATTCTGCCTATCCAAGAACATGGGAGATCTTTCCATCGTCTCAGATGCTCTTTAACTTCTTTCTTTAGTGTTCTGTAGTTCTCAGTGTAGAGGTCTTTCACATCTTTTGTTAGATTGATTCCCAAGTATTTTTTTTTTTTTAGGTTAATGTGAATAGGGTAGTTTTCCTAATTTCTCTCTCAGAGGATGCATCACTTACGAATAAAAATGCATTAGATTTATGAGCATTAATTTTATATCCTGCTACATTACTGAATTCATTAATGAGTTCCAGAAGTTTTCTGGTGGAATTCTTAGGATCTTCTAAATAGAGAATCATGTCATCAGCAAATAGGGATAGTTTGATCTCTTCTTTTCCTATTCGTATTCCTCTAATTTCTTTGGTCTGTCTAATTGCTCTGGCTAGAGTTTCAAGAACAATGTTGAATAGTAGAGGCGAAAGAGGGCATCCCTGCCTTGTTCCAGTTCTCAGGGGGAATGCTTTCAATTTTTCTCCATTTAGAATGATGTTAGCTGTGGGCTTAGCATAAATGGCCTTTACAATGTTAAGGAATGTCCCCACTATCCCTATTTTTTCTAGTGTTTTGAGCATGAAGGGGTGCTGTATTTTATCAAATGCTTTCTCTGCGTCTATTGAAATAATCATGTGGTTCTTGACCTTAAGTCTGTTGATGTGGTGAATTACATTGATTGATTTCCGGATGTTGAACCAACCTTGCATCCCTGGGATGAAACCCACTTGATCATGGTGCACTATCTTTTTAATATGCTTTTGTATGCGATTCGCTAAAATTTTGTTAAGAATTTTTGCATCTATGTTCATTAGAGATATGGGTCTGAAATTTTCTTTCCTAGATGTGTCCTTCTCTGGTTTTGGTATCAGGGTGATATTAGCTTCATAGAATGAGTTTGGAAGGGTTCCCTCCTCTTCTATTTCATGAAATACTTTGAGGAGTATTGGAATGAGCTCTTCTTTGAAGGTCTTGTAGAACTTGGCTGTGAATCCATCTGGTCCCGGACTTTTCTTTGTTGGTAGGCTTTTGATGACTTCCTCTATTTCATTGCGTGAAATTGATCTATTTAAGTTGTGTATGTCCTCCAGATTCAGTTTGGGTGGCTCATATGCCTCTAGGAACCTGTTGATGTCTTGGAGGTTTTCTATTTTGTTGGAATATAAATTATCAAAGTAGCTTCTTATTATGTTTTGTATTTCCATTGTGTCTGTTGTAATATTTCCATTTCCATCATGAATTTTAGTAATTTGGAGTTTCTCTCTCCTTCTCTTTGTTAGCGTGGCTAAGGGTTTATCAATTTTGTTTATTTTTTCAAAGAACCAACTTTTTGTTTTGTCAATTTTTTGAATTGTTTCTTTTGTTTCAATTTTGTTGATTTCAGCTCTGATTTTGATTATTTCCTGTCTTCTACTACTTTTGGTGATGATCTGTTCCTCTTTTTCTAGGGCTTTGAGCTGTAATGTGAGGTCATTGATTTGTTGACTTTTCATTCTTTTATTAAATGCACTCTCTGCAATGAACTTTCCTCTTAGCACTGCTTTCATAGTATCCCAGAGATTTCGATATGTTGTATCTTTATTCTTGTTGACCTCTAAGAATCTTTTAATTTCCCCCCTAATGTCTTCTGTTATCCATGTATCATTCAATAGCATATTATTTAATCTCCAGGTCTTGGAGTAGTTTCTGTTTCTAACTTTCTCATTGATGTCTAATTTCATTCCATTATGTTCTGACAGTATACAAGGTAGTATCTCTAAGTTTTTGTATTTGTTAAGAGTAGCTTTATGGCATAACATATGGTCTATTTTAGAGAAGGACCCATGCGCTGCTGAGAAGAAAGTGTATTCACTTTTTGATGGATGGAATATTCTACATATGTCCGTTAAGTCCAAATTAGCGATTGTGTCATTGAGTCCTATAGTTTCTTTGTTCAATTTTTGTTTGGAAGATCTGTCCAATGGTGAGAGAGGAGTGTTAAAGTCTCCAAGTATTATTGTGTTTTGGTCTATTTGATTCCTGAAATTGAGAAGGATCTGATTGACATACATGGATGCGCCATTGTTTGGTGCATAAATATTTATGATTGTTATGTCCTGTTGATTTATGCTACCTTTAAGCAATATGAAATGTCCTTCTTTATCCCTTCTGACTATCTTTGGTTTGAAGTCTGCTTTGTCTGAAATGAGAATGGAAACCCCAGCTTTTTTACTCAGTCCATGTGCATGGTATGCTTTTTCCCAACCTTTCACCTTTATCTGTGGGCATGTTTTTCTATGAGATGAGTCTCTTGTAGGCAGCATATTGTTGGGTCTTTCTTTTAAATCAGTCTGCCAGTCTATGTCTTTTGATTGATGAGTTTAGGCCATTTACATTCAGGATTATTATTGAGATATGACTTGTATTTCCTGTCATTTTAGCTTTTTTAGGGTTTTTAGCTTAACTTTGTTTCTCCTTTGATTGACTCTTTCTTTAGGGTAGTTCCTCCCCATGATGACTGAGATTGTTATTTTTCATTTGTTCCTCTTCGAATATTTTGAGAATGTTCTGTAGGGCAGGCTTTCTCTTTGTGAGTTCTTTAAGCTTTTGTTTATCATGGAAGGATTTTATTTCATCATCAAATCTGAAGGTAAGCTTTGCTGGGTATAAGATTCTTGGTTGGCATCCGTTTTCTTTCAGATCTTGAAATATGTTTTTCCAGGCCCTTCTTTCTTTTAGGGTCTGGGCTGAGAAATCTGCTGATATACATATCAGTTTCCCCCTGTAGGTAATCTGATTCTTTTCTCTCGCAGCCTTTAAAATTCTATCTTTGTTTTGTATGTTAGGCATTTTCATTATAATGTGCCTTGGTGCGGATCTGTTGTAATTCTGTGCATTTGGTGTCCTGTAAGCTTCTTGTAATTGATTTTCCATCTCATTCATCATATTAGGGAAATTTTCTGATAATATTTCCTTGAATAGATTATTCATACCCTTGGTTTGTATCTCTGCGCCTTCCTCAATCCCAATAACTCTTAAATTTGGTCTTTTCATGATGTCCCATATTTCTTGGAGGGTTCATTCATGATTCCTAACCATCTTCTCTGTTTGTTCGACTTTGTTTTCAAGATTAAATATTTTGCCTTCATTGTCTGAGGTTCTGTCTTCCAAGTGATCTATTCTGTTAATTATGCTTTCTATTGAGTTTTTAACTTGGTTTATTGTTTCCTTCATTTCCTTGTTTCCTTCAAG
>JAJEJO010002486.1:337749-469351 GCA_020662805.1 Glaucomys volans | reverse complement strand
GCCACTGGAGGCCCCAGGAAGCTGGAGATGTGCCCTCCCCGCCAGGGAAGCCGCCAAAACTGCGCGGAGCAGCTCCAACTCCCCGCCAGAGTCAGCGATCCCAAAGGCTCCCAGTCCGACCTCTCCAGAAGTCGCTGGAGGCCCTAGGTAGCCTGAGATGCTTGGTCTCTGCCTGGGAGGCCGCTGGCTGGTGCCGGAGCCCCAGCCAGTGACTCCAAAGCCGCTGCTGGGGACCCGCACTCACTCGTTGGCTGGCGCAGACCCAGGTCGGTGGCTCTGAAGCAGCTGCAGGGTCTGGCGCTTCCAGATCGTAGCTGCCCATGGCGGGCCGAGCCCCGCCCGGCTGAGTTGGTTCTGGAGCGGCCCCTGGGGACCCCTTAGATGTGCTTTGAATATAAAATCTCATTGAGAGCCATATTCCTGCTGTTTGAATCCCAAGCAAGTAGGAATCCACGGAGCAAGTAGGAATGCAGCCTTCCTCTAGTCCGCCATCTTGAATCTCCATGCTTCTTAATTTATATTTTTCTCTTTTAATTCTACCCATTTATGTATATATAATGCTATACTAATTAATAAAGTTAGATTGAGAATTGTTATATTGTCATCTATATATAACAATGTATATTATATTATTACATTTTTTCCAGAATTTCTTTGTTATTTCAACTATCTCCTTTTATCTCTAATAATATATTTTTTATTTGGAGTTTGTTTTTGCATAGTTTCAACTGCTTTTTGTGTTAATATTAGTAAAGAATATCTTTTTCAACTCTTACACTTTCAATCTCAGTATATTTAAGGAATGTTTTTTGAAAGTATGAAATAACTTTCATTGTCTAAATTGATATTTGCTTTTTAATTAAACTGTTGTATTTTAACATAATTAGTAATAATACTGGTTAATATTCATAACTTGATTTCTTTTTTTCTTTTTCCTTTTTTCTTTTTTCTTTTTACAGATTTCATTTTGATTCATTGTGCAAATATGGGGTACAAATTTTCATTTCTATGGTTGTGCATGATGTGCATTCATATCATTCTTGCTAATGATACATGTACATAGGGTAATTATGTCTGTCTCATTCCACCATTTATCATATCCCGTACCGTCCCACTCTCATTTCCCACTATGTAATCTAAAGTTTCTCCATTCTTCTCTCACCCCCAACCCCTGCAACCCAATTCTATATCATCATCCATTTATGAGGGAAAACATTTGATCTTTTGTGTTTTTGTGATTGACTTATTTCACTTAGCATGATAATCTCCAATTCCATCCATTTATCTGCAAATGCCATAATATTATTCTTTTTTATGACTGAGTAGCATTCCATTGTGTATATATACAATAGCTTCTTTATACATTCATCTGTTGAAGAGCATGTAGGTTGGTTCCACAGTCTAGCTATTGTGAATTGAGCTGCTATAAACATTGATGTGGCTGTGTTACTGTGGTATGCTAATTTTAAGTCCTTTGGGTATAAACCAAGGAGTGGGATAACTGGGTCAAAAGATGGGTCCATTCCAAGTTTTCTGAGGAATCTCCACACTGCTTTCCAGAGTGGTTGTACCAATTTGCAACTTTACCAGCAATGTACAAGTGTGCCTTTGCCCCACAGTCATGCCAACATCTATTATTGTTTGTTTTCTTGATAATAGCCATTCTAAACATGGTAAGATGAAACATACAGTTATCTCATACTAGACAAAGGAGCCAAAAACATACAATGGAGAAAAGATAGCCTGTTCAACAAATAGTGCTGGGAAAACTGGAAATCCATATGCATTAAAATGAAATTAAATCTCTATCTCTCACCCTGCACAAAACTCAACTCAAAATGGATCAAGGACTTAGGAATTAGATCACAGACCCTGCACCAAATAGAAGACAAAGTAGGCCTGAATCTTCCTCATGTTTGCTTAGGATCAGACTTCCTTAACAAGACTTCCAAAGCACAAGAAATCAAAGCAAAAATCAATAAATGGGATGGACTCAAACTAAAAAACTTTTTCTCAGCAAAGGATCCAATCAATAATGTGAAAAGAGAGCCTACAAAGTGGGAGAAAATCTTTTCCACACACACTTCAGATAGAGCACTAATCTCCAAAATTTGTAAAGAACTTACAAAACTTTACACCAAAAATACAAAGAACCCAATCAATAAATGGGCCAAGGATCTGGACAGATACTTTACAGAAGAGGATGTAAAGGTGATCAATAAATATATGAAAAAGTGTTCAACATCACTAGTAATTAGAGAAATGCAAATTAAAACAACTCTAAGATTTCATCTTACTTGTTTTCTATTTGACCTATACTTCTTTTTTCTTCTATTTCTCCAAATATATTAATCAACACATTTCATTGTTCCATATTTTAATTAGATTAATAACTTTTTAAAAACTATTTTTCCAAGTTTACCTTAGGGATCACAGTAAACAACCCCAGTTTCTTACATTTTAAGAAGTCACTGGTACTCCATTTGCAAAATACAAAGGAACTATGTGACCATTTTATTCTTATCTTTCACCTGCCTTTCATTATTGTTGTCAAAAATCTACTTTCATTTATATTTTAGGTTGCACAGCATACACTGATACTGTTTTGTCCTGTCACTTCTTATTTTATATATATCCCCCTATACACTCTTCACTAATATACATTTCTTCCTAAATTTCTGTTTCTTGCTAAGTGCATTTTCTTTCTGTTTTGAGATCTTTTTATTAAGCTGCGATTAAAACAAGTTTATTTCAATGTTTGAAAACATATTTATTCTTTTATCATCATTAAAATCATATTTTCACCTGGTATAAATGTTTTGCTAAAACATTTATTGTATAAGTTATGAAACATACATCATGTCCTGATGTACATATACATAGTGTAAAGGTTATTATAATTAAGCATATTAGCATTTCCACCTTTTACATATTTTTTACATTTGTGGGTGAGTATGTGTGTGTTAAGAGCCCGTGTAATCTATCATGTTAGCATGTTTCCAATAGACAATGCCATTAACCATTCCTAGGCTATAATTAAATTTCTAAATATATTCATCCTATGTAAGTACCACCTTCTGCCTTTTCACCTATCTTTCAAGCAATCCCTACCTGGATAACTACTGTTCTACTTTCTATATAATTTCCTTTGAAAAAAAAAAACCCAGGTATTTCACATATAAGAAAATAGTTGTTCTACTGTTTAATCCAAATGCACATTTTCCTTGTTACTAAACTATTTGATTTTTAACATAATTTGTAATAAAGTTGGTTAATATCTATTATCTATTTGTTGTCCATTTGACCCATACTATAGTTTAGTTTTCTTCTACTTCTGTGTATTAATCAATACATTTCATTGTTCTGTTTTTAATTATGTTAATTACTATTTTTCACAATTTTTGTACATTTACCTTAAAAATGATATTTTATTTTCTGCATCTGGCTTATTTCACAAAGTATCATACCATACATGTTTATTAATGTTTTTATAAAAGGCAAGTTTTATTTTTCTATAGCCTGCTATAGTTTGGATATGTGGTGTCCCCCAAAACTTCATATATGAGAGACAATGAAAGAGTGCTCAGAGGTGAAATGATTAGATTAGGAGAGCAGTAAACTGATCAAAGTCTTAATCCACTGATGGATTAACTGGTTATTAATTGTAGGCAGGCAGTCTGTGACTGAAAAGAAAGTAAGTCACTGGGGGCATACTGTTGTGATTTATATACTGTCCCTGATGAGCTAGCTCTCTGTGATTCCTGACTGCCATTTCTTGAGCTGCTTTCCTCTATCACCCACTTTTGCCATGATATTCTGCTTTACCTTAGACCCAGAGCAATGGAGCCAGCCATCTATGGACTGAGACTTCTGAAACTGTGAGCCTCAAATTTTTCCTCCTCTAAAATTGTTCTTGTCAGGTTTTTGTCAGAAATAAAAAACCTGACTACAACAGCCCAATAATATTTCATTGTATTTATAAACCATAACATTTTTTTCTATTCATCTATCAATAGATACTTGGGTTGTTTCTATGTCTTGGCTGTTCTGAATAAACCTACAATGAATATGGAAGTACTTTTGGGAATGTCAGGTACACTGAGTTCTATTTTTAATTTTCCATGAAAATTCTATACTGTTTTCCATAATGTCTGTACCAGCTTACACTCCCTCCATAAATGTACAAAGGGTCTCTTTCCTCCACATTGTCATCAACATCTGATGGCTCTTATCTTTTAGATGATTTTTCTAACAAGTTTAACAAGTATAAATGATATCTCACTGTGATTTTGATTTACTCTTGCCTGATGATTAGTGACGTCAATTACATTTGCATGTAATTGTTGTCCATTTATATGTCATAGTTTGGAAAAAGTCTTTTCAATTCCTTTTTATTTTAAAATATTTTTTCTATTGAGTTGTATTAATTCTTCTTGTATTAGGATACTAACCTTTTATCAACTATAGTGTTCACGATTTTTTTCTCCTATCCAGAGTTTTTCTTTTCATTTTGTTGTATGTTTGCCTTGCATTTTGCTGTGCAGAATGTTTTTAGCTTGATGTAGCCCCACTTGTATATTTTTGCTTCAATTGCTTGACGTTTTGATGTGATAGCTAAAACTCGTTGCCAAAGATAACACCAAGGAGCCTTTCTTTAGTGTATTCTTCTAAAAATATTAGGTTTTCAGGTTGTATATTAGGTACTTTAATCTATTTCAAGTAAATCTTTGTGTATCATATTAGATGAGAATCTAATTTCACTCTTTTACATGTGGATATCCAAGTTTTCCAACACTATGCATTGAGAAGTCTATCTTTATTAAAAAAAAAAAAGGGAAGTAGAAGGAATACTTGAAATCTCACTTTATGGAGACAATATCACCCTAACATTGAAGTAAAAGAAACCACAAGGGAAGCAAACTACATCAAAATATCTCTAATGAAGATAGATACAAAAATCTACAATCATGTATTAGCAAACTGAATGTGCAACACATCAGAAACACTAAATATCATGACCAAGTTGGATTTATCTTTGCATAGCAAGTTTGGTTTACATTCCAAGTCAATCAATGTGATAGATACATCATGTTAATAGAATAAAAGATAAAAATGAGATACCAACAGATACAAAAGAATTTGATAAACTCTAATATCCTATCTTGATTAAAAACTCAGCAATGGGGAGGCAAGAATGGAGGAAGGATGGATTGCACAGAGGAAAGGGAGGGGTGGAGTCAGAGAGAGGGGTTAAGAATAATAACAAAATGAGACAGACATCATTGCCCTGTGTACATGTATGATTGCACGGATGGTGCGACTCTACTTCATGTTCAACCAGAGAAACAACAGCTGTACTCTATTTGTGTACGATGAATCAAAATAAATAAATTTAAAAAAATAAAAAATAAACAATTACATTTGTATATACAAAAAAAACCCCTCAGCAATCTAGGTATGGAAGGTAATTTATAAAAAATCCAAAGCTAACATCAATAATCCATGGGAAAAACAGAAAGTTTTTCCTTCCAAGATCAGGTAGGAAGCAAGAATGTCCACTTTTACCATTTCTGATCAATAAAATACTGGAAGTACTAGTAGAAGCAATTGGAAAAGAAAGAGAAATAAAAGACATGCAAATAAGAAAGAAAAAATAAAACTATCCTTATTTGCAGACAACTTGAATCTTTGTGTAGAAAACCATTGTGAAACTTAAATGAATTCATTTATTAATTTCAACATCATTTTGGTGGGGGGAGGTGGTCAGAGAAAGAAATTACTTTTTCCTTCTCATAATCTGATTTCTGTGCCCTTTATACCAGACTGTTACCTAGTTTCCAAAATTATCTTCCCCATCCTTACCAGAACCTTTGCTCACATTTCTTCTTTAACTTGTCAATACACACACACACACACATACATGCACACCAAAAACACACCTATCAATATTTCTTTTTAGCTTCTTAGTATCTATATTTCTCAGGTAATGGTATTGTTATTTTATTTTATAGAATTCTGTTCTCCCATTTCCAGTGACTGGGATGGAATGTCAATCAAAGTGACTCACATTCTCTTCACCAAGAATGATGATATCATCTAACCATGCCAAACGAGTATTCTATTTTTCCTTGGAATATGAATCTTGAGTTTAGTTGCCAAAAGACTGAAAGTGATTAAAGTTAATTCTCCACCAAGATGATAAATTATAGCAGCATTAGAATCATCCTTGTCACCTTGATCTTCTCTATTTTTTTTTCTAAAACTGATCCTTTGATATATTAACTGAAAGGGTAAGGGAAGTAGGGAAATACATGATGCATTTGTGATTTAAAATATTTATTTTTTTCTTTAAAAATTTATATATATATATAAATTTCTTTAAAAATATATTTTCTGTAAAAAATACATATATATTTCTTTAAAAATATATATATACACATATGTATATTTCTTTTTCTTTTCTCTTCTTTTTGTTATATTTAAAGACAGGGTCTCACTGAGTTTCTTAGTGCCTTGCCATTGCTGAGGCCTGGCTTTGAACTCACAATCCTTCTGCCCCAGCCAACTGAGCTGCTGGGATTATAGGCATGTGCTGCCACGCCCGGCTAATTAAAAATGTTATTTATTTAAAGGCTGAATATAGCTGGAGTTTCTGTAAAATAATAACCAAGAGTTTGATAAAACTTTATTGTATTTGAAATCCAAGCCAAAAAAAAATTAATATACCAAGATCAGAACCTAAAACAGCGGTCTTATGTAAAGCTTTTTTGTTTTAAAAGTTTATAAAATCAGTCAAAAGATAGAAGAGAGTCAAAGTGATAATTTTAAAAAATCTATATTTATTTTTCTTGTTCTAAAAACAAACATGAGGGTTCTAGATCTGAGGTAGATGACTATTTCTTAAGGCAGTGACTATTGGGTCACCATGTTCCACTGCCTATTTTAGATTGATGTGATGAGAGCCAGGTGACAAGGCATGTGCTTATAAAGGAGAAGTACCACAGAAGAGGAATTCCAAAATTATGAGTCTAGAGTTTACATGGAAACTGCTACAGGGTTGCTCTCCTTAGAAGGGAGGAGACACCAATCCTCTTTACATAAACAAATAACATCTGTAAAGATAAGTAAGTCTCTAGTTTACAACTCTTAGGAATATGAATGAATGACCTGTAGTTTTATTAAATTTTGAAAATGTAAACTCATGGTTCTAAAGGATAATCAATCTCAACGTGTTTCCAAAGGCCTTTATCTACTCAATTACCCTTTAACTTCCAAATCTTATCCTTTAACCCAGTTTCCAATTTTCCATGCCCAGAAAGTACTATCAATGTAAAAATGTTCTCTACAATTGCACAGAGTGTTATTCTTTTTTTGCCATGAATAAGAAATTAAATTTAGTTAGAGGTTAATTAAAGAGAGAATAGGTTGTCTTAGGTAGTAATTTGTTCTCTGTTCCTATACTCCTTTTAAGAACATGGTCAAGTGCTCCATTTAGAATAGGTGCTATAGTGGGGACTCAAGCATCCACCAAGTGTTTAGAATAGATGACTGTGCCATCAGAATAGCACATTCAAATAGGGATGTCAAAACAGCTTGGTGAGTGGATTCTTTGCACAAGCCTGGTATGGTGGTTAAAGGAAACTAACAAGAGCCAGTGGAGCATCCTGGGACTAGAAACAATGGAAAGTCATGATCACCCTAAAGTTGAACGTATAAGGGAAGTAAATGATTGCCCAAATCCAGCGGGCCTGGTCCCTCTTTCTGTGGGAGAGGACCACACAGCAGAGACTAGGACCCTAGAGACAGATTATAGCCATTGCAACCTTTTGTGGCCTGGAGGCAGACAGTGAGGGAAATAAATATCTTGACATCTGTCTGATGTTCCTCCTACCATCCAACCTCAGCCTTTTGCTAGTGCCTTCTATTTGTCAAATCCGACAAAACAACAGCAGGCAAAAGAGTCTCCTGACACTATCCAGAGAGGTCATCTACTCTGCAATATGTCTTTATGGCGAGAAAGCATCTAATGGGCAAAGAGGCAAATATCTAGCACGAACACGTAGAGATGCATGTGAACTTAACAGAACACTGAAAGTCTCTGATTCTGTTAAAGGCTAATCCTATTACATTCTTTCAAGACAAGTAGCACAGCATGAAATACTTAAAGTCATGAATGAACAGGGATGTACAAAAATAGATATTTGTAAATCAGGCATTAAATAAAAATTGATAAAACCTCATCACAAAGGTTAAATAAATCCCCACTAATGGTGAAGACTAAACTTTACTTGCTCTTGGCTTCGCTGACCCATGCATGTTATTCTGAAATCATCAGGAGAGACCATCAGCTAGCTTTCTTTCAACTCTTTTCTTATCTCAGGCAGACGCCGTAAGAGTCAAGGATCTGTACCATCTGGGCCAGATGAAAGGAGACCCAGTGCCGGGTGCCAATAGCATACTGATGACACTACATTATGAAACATCTCACTCGTTCCCTGTGAGGCTTCACTGAAAAGACTTCACAGACGGCACCATATGTCAGTAAGAACTGCAGTATCTAGGCAAGAGTTAGGAGAAGCAAGTGTAAAAGCCACTAGATTCTTGTGTTTTCAGTTTCAAAGCTGTACTCTACCAGTAATAGGTATAACTGAAATAAAAATGCTTCTCTCTGTCACTTTTCATCTCATTTAAAATTTTGACCAGCAGTCAATAGTAATGCAATCCAGATATTCAAAGCAATTTTATACTGCCTTCTGTCATAAATTAAAATGTTCCATTAACTAAACAAATTCTCAATGGCATAAATCAACCCACACTAAGTAAATCACAGTTAGTGAGAACCAAATTGTAATTCCATAAAAGTGATTAAGTGCTGGCACGATATGGTGAGATATATCATCTGCAGCAGAGAATGATTATTCAATATCTGTATGTTTTATTTTAGACTGGCTAATTTCCTCCATGTTAAGCATTTCCATTGGAAATATTTAAAGAAAAACTATATATCACAAAAATTTTATATTTTGTTTCTGTTTTGAAATGTTTTTTCACTGCCTCCTCATTAGAGCATACTTTGAATTATGGTTGATGGCTGCCTTCACAAATTTGAAAACCTGTAATGGATAATATATTTATCCTAAGATGAAAATAACCTTCCTGTCAGTAGAATCAAAAATTTCTAAATTTTAAAATTTATTTTCTCCAATATACTATGAACACTAATGGATTGCTTTCAGTTATTCCTTTGGGAAACTCAATTTTTTAACCATCTCAATGAAGCATGGAAATTTTATGGAATTAATATAAGCTTATATGTAATAAATCTTAAGAAACATTGATATATGTATTATATGGATATCAAACACAATCTGAAAATGGTGATAAGCTACTTGCTTGTGTAAAGCTCCAGGAATGTTTAACATTTAATTTTATATGCTTGGAGAATTTCATCATATAGGTTACTACAACAGCACAAACTAATCTTGCTTCCACATTTACCAACTTACATTTCTTTACATAGAGGGAAAGAGTGAAAGCACCCAAATTAACATGCAAATCAGGTCATAGTATTTTTCATCAAAAATAACAGAAAAAAACAAAATTTTTACAATTGTCTGAAGACCCCATCTTCTTGTCATTCCTCCAGCCTCATACCCTCCAACTCTCCAATTGCTCAGTGTGCCTCTTTTTTTATGCAATTTCAAGTGTATTCTTCAATCCATCAATATTGACCTCATCAACCTTACCCAAACCAACCTGTACTCAATGTTTCCCTTCTCATAGGTTTTCACAAGGCTATCCCTTTTACCTAGTTAAAATTTTTGCTTAAATGTCCTCTCTTCAAATAGACTGTCCTTAACTATTTTATCAACATTATTTACCTCCATCACTCCTTACACCCCTACCAAGCATCAATGTTATGTATTTTATGGATAACATCATCATATATATTTTCTTGGATACTGTATGTGTCCTCTGCTGTCATAAGGATTCTTTGTAGGCTCCTTTATTTAATTACAAAATAAAACAGGGTTTGTCACTGAACAAGAGTTTGGTGGATTTTTGTTGCATTAATAATGATGAATCCTTGAAATACATCTACTACAAATACATTTCATTTGTTATGTTCCAACAGATGTTATTTATCAGATACTATTTGGGGAGTTAGTGATAAAACTTTTTATCCTCATATTTATTATAGTGTTCTTCCCTTAACTGGGTAAGCAAAGTTCCTATTCAGATATCTATGCCTCAAGGGAATCTATACTTTGAATTGCCTTCTCAAAATTTTCTAAAGCCCTCTGGCATACCTGTGAGTATTAGAGTCAGCATTGCTATGTGGTTGGAATGCTCCAAGCTAAGATGAAAGGTTCTGATCATTAAGAACTTTTGATGCTTGGGAATAGACATCTAGAAAGTCCAGATAAGACCTGCATGGGCCCTACTTCCAATTTCTTGATACTGGGTTTCTTTCTGTGTCTTAACTATTCCCTACCTACCTTGACCAGATATTCTAAGGGGCTCTGAGATAACTTCATAAGTTGCAGTTCCATTTCCATGATGGTAGACTAGCAGAGAGTGTTACCTTTGTGGAACTAGGTGAAATTAGATTACCAACACTGTGCTGATCCATTGACTTTAGGTTACATTTTCATGTTGGATTCTCTATTACTGTATTACTCAGTTTTTTATAATTCAGAAAAACTGTCAGGAACAGTTTTTCACAAGTTCCTGACTAGGGCTACTTTATCAAGAAAAAGAGGTGTATTTGGCATGCAAGTTTGGGAGTTTCAAAGGTATGGCCCATGTATTGGCTTAGTTCTGGTGAGGGCCACATAGCGGATGGTGGATTACAATGGCAAAGGCATGTATAGGATTAAGTGAGCTCATCTCAATCCAGAAAGCAGAGAGGATAGGAGAGATCAGACTTCCTTTTTAAAATAACAACCCTCTTGAGAGAACTAGTAAAGAGTCACACAAGAATTATCTCATGAGAGTACATCCCCAATGACCTATTAAAGGTTTCATAGCACTTTCCAGTAATTCTATCCTGGAGACCCACGCCTCCAATCACAGTGGACAATGGAAGACACTCAAATTTTACTCACGTTGTAGCAAACAGCTCATTCAGGGGTCAGAGCTCTCAACATTTCACTGCCAGCACTTGGGATTGAGCTTCTCTGTGGGACCTTGGTTGGCTATCATCTCTTTTGTATTCCAGACCCAGTGCCATCTCCACACTCGTACTTGAGAGTCAAGGGCAACAAGAATCCTTTATTCTGTGGTACCTTGTGTTTTCTAGTACTGTGGTGGTATCTGCTCCTTTCATGAGTTCCTCTCTCTCTGAAAATTTTGAGACCTTTCCTTTTTAATAACAAAGGATTTTTCTTATTGAATTTCTTTCTTGCCTCAGACCAAGGTGGTAGCAGCATACTCTCCTGAGTTGGCCTTAAGCCATGCTGGATGAAGGATGGATGTTTTTGGCTTGAATTGCATCACATTTTTCTCTTCTTCCATGGGCACCTTGCCTATGCTGGTTGGAGTGTATGAGAGGCAGGTGCAGTAAATGTTGGAAGTGATCATAGTCTAGGAATGTAGTCATTAGGCCTAAACAGTTGAAGAAAGACAAAGTTAGAAAATGTCTTGGTTTACTTTTGTGCCATAAAATTCAGAGCAGTAAAGTAACATAATTAACAAACACATTTTTCTTTTAAATTTTCCTGCATTATCTGGGAAAGATTTTTCATTTGTAGTGAGAACAAGAGCAAGAACAATGTTTGAGAGAGTCATTGGGGCTGGTATTAACAGATGTTATAATGGATGATGCAGTCATGAGTAGCAACATAGTCAGCATTGAGTGATGTTAGGGAATTATGGGGACAAGAAGATTCATATTTTTTCAGTAGATACAGGTTCTGAAGAGCCATGACTTTTAAATAATAACTTTGCTAGTTTTTTCTTGTGGGGATAAATAAGAACTTAGCCCAGAATGGCATATTTGATCATAAAGCACATAATGACATGGTTCTTGGGTCTAATTGGGTCCTGCAAAGTGTTTTCAGGTGCAATGCTTGGACAACAAACAAACTGTTAAGTACCACTGTTTTATTCATTAGTTTAAGTCTGCCTGGGTACACTTGTATGCTTCATACAGATCCAGGGATTTAATAATGCATTTCTTCAGCTAATTCACTTATATATACAACATTCTTAAAAAAATATGTTCAGAATGCATAAACCCTTGGTATTTGCTGGGGATAAATTCTGCATTTGCAATCCAAATGGACCTGATAAGCCCTGTGTCATTTTCCTAATGGGGGCATGCACAAGGTAAAATAATTTGGCCTTTACAAGTGAAATTCAAGATCATAGGGACTGTATATATTTCATCAATGTGGCAGGGCCATAATATGTGTAGGGTTTATTTCTTAAACTCCGGAAACAAGTGTCTTCCATGAGTATTAGACTTACTTGCCACTTACTATTCAGAGGTTATTCACATTATTAGAATGATGACATCAGAATAGTGGAGCAAGATGATGTCCTGTAGAGTGCCATAACCATTAAAACTATCTTGGTTACTGCATTCCATGTTGTGACAGAGAGCAGGAGAGTTAACATTGTTCTGTGGGTAAAACCATGACTTTCATATTATTATTCCTCCCAAATGGACAATGACTTTGATCCATTTCAAAGATGGAGATGGAAAAAAAATTCAAATCAATAGCTATCTATGTCTAAGATGATATATTGAAATTTTCTAATACATATATTTCAGACAGAAACATTCAAGGATGTTCCAACGTGGGTATACTTGTAACAGTTCATTGAAATCTGTCATACTCCATTTTATTTTTGCAGAAATCATACAAGTGAATTGAAGAGAGATATTAAGTATACTGTCATCCCTACAATCTTTAAGACTTTAAACATAACCCTAATCTCTACAGTTCTAACAAAAATGTGATGTTGCTTGTAATAAACTATGCATGTGTATGCATGTGTTTGTGTGTGTATGTGTGTTGTGTGTGTGTGTGTGTGTGTTGTGTGTGTGTGTGTGTGTCTTTGATGTGGAGTTGATTGAGATGTTTCAGAAATTTTTATTTTATGTTTCCTACAATAATGGCTCTTCTTCAGGTCAGAGAACCAGATGTGAGGGTTCAGTCAACAACTATGTATAACAATTCCAATTATGCATAAAAGGAACAGAAAAATTACCATAAGATATGTTCATATATGCCTTTGATTCACCGTTAGATGGATGTGAATGCATGCGAGACCTCCATTTACAATCTGTATTCAGAAGCCCACAGTCTCATAAGCTGGTAATAACAGCATAATGGCACCCATGATGGATATAAAAGTGTAGACTCTGAATCTAATAACCCTCAGAATATCTAGGTGCTCCCTTTCCCCTTCTTTTTCTGTTCTAATAAAGAATTGCAAGTTTCCTTAGGAAAGTACTTGAAAACCATATACTTTACATATTATTGGTGATACTGAAAGACTTAAGTTATGAGTTTTAGCTTAATCCATTAGTCAATGGATTCTGAATCTCACTGGTTCAGATCTGGTCAAGGGTTGAAGATTTTTCAGTGTAGCAATAAGATGAATCCTCTCTCCATCGACTCTTGAACATTTTTTTTTGACTGTACAAAATCAAAATGTGTCTCTGTTCATTGTGCCTCTAGCCTTGCCCTAAGAAGTTGATCTTTGCCCAACTTCATAGATTCTGGCAGGTCAAATGCAGTAGTTACCAGTCTGTGATGGTAGTTTTTTCTATTATCATAGATAGTAGTTCCTTCTATGATGGTACTTAAATATAGCTTGCTTTTGACAATTGTTGCCAATTTTATCACTTCCATTGACCTAAGATCCAAATTCCACATATATTCTGCTTTTATCAACCCTGAACTTTGAGAGTAGTTACCATGAAGCTTCTGAAAGATACGAGTTCCCCCATTATAATATTGCCTTAATGAAGGCAAGGTTTTATGGCATCTTCTAAGGAAAAAATAAGGTGGTAGATTATCTGGTCATACATAAAAAACATTTAAACTCTGTGCCTCAGACATATTTCTTAACACTCTGCAAGCACAAGACAACAATTCCACCTAGTCACTGTAAGTTCTAATCACATCCAAGCTTACAGTGACCTAGACATATCAATGTTTATAGCAGCACAATTCACAATAGGTAAACTATGGAACCAACATAGCTACCCCTCAACAGATGCATGGATAAAGAAAAGGTGGTATTTGTACACAATAGATTATTACTCAGCCATAAAGAAGAATGACTATGACATTTGCTGGTAAATGGATGGATCTGGAGACTGTCATGCTAAGTGAAATAAGCCAATCACCTAAAAACAAAGATTGAATGTTTTCTCTGATATGTGGCTGCTAACCCCAAATAAGGGAAGGGGAATAGAGTTTCAGTGGAGTAGACAAAGGAGAATGAAGGGAATGGGGGGATGAGAAAAGGAAAGACAGTGGAATAAATCTGACATAACTTTCTTATGTACATGTGTGAATATACCACAGTGAATCTCACCATCTTGTACATCCACAAGAAATTAATTTAAAAAATAACTACAGGAAAATGGCAGAAAGATAAATAGAGAGAAAGAAACAGGTTGTGGAGGGAGGGAATGGGAAGGAGAGGTACTAGAGGCTGAATTAGAACAAGATATGTTCCATGCTTTTATAATTATGTAAAAATTAATTCTACTGACATGTATAATTAAGAGAACCAGATTTTAAAAACATAAAAAAGAGTCAACCCAGCAGAGTTATGGGATTGGTTCCAAATTTGTCAGGATCTTAAATTCTAGGGCACAACATGAGATTTATCTCACGTTAATAATTCTTCTTCATCTAGGTTCATATTTTATCCACATCTTCTATTTTAACACTATCAAATACAAACTTCTCCATGTTCTGCTATTTCTTTTTTGTTGTTGTTGTTCTGTTATATCTGCTGCTGCATCTCTTTTCTTGTGCATACACTATGTACATGCTGCAGAAATTTGACATTATTTATTGTTTAGAGGAAATGAGGGAATTCAGGAGGGGATATTTTGGAGAAAAGTATCATCTTCTAAAGAAATTATCATATTTGAATTTTTTGCATGAACTCCATGCAAAAAGTGAAATCGTCCTCTGGGCAGAATGAGAGTTACTCCTGTTAGTAATCAGAATACTGCTCTTTAGGATCTATTCTTAGTTACATTCACCTAAATGCCCCATTCTTGTTTCCACTGTTTATATTCCTCCTTATCATGACATCATTTTTAATAAAAATCCTATCAAACTTGTATATTCAGTCTCCTTAGCAATTTTTGCAATCAATCTTTCTAATTAAATTTGTTGCCCAATTATCAGCATAGTCTTCACCAAAGTTGTAGAAGATGAGGATCACTTTTAATACTGTTTCTGAGTCCTTCACATTGTCATAGCATGCACATAATAGAAAATTGGCTAACCCGTACCTGTCATTCCTTTTCAAAAGGCTTTTACTGCCATTAGTAAATACAAACCACAGACAGTCTATAAATACTATGTTCCTCTTTCTTTCAAATTCTAGAGAGCTTCTACACAAGTTAACTTTTCCTATACTTCATGTCGCCTAATCCACAACTATGAGACATAATAGATATTGTTATTCTATAGCATGCTATGAGTTAATCATTCCCACTTACCATTAGTAAAAGATTTCTTGTGGCTCTGTAATCAGTGAGTGATCTAGTCTAAATTTCATTCCCAGGGTTTCCTTCTAAGACATCATCCACAAATGCATGTATTAGTTTGCAGGTCCTAAATGCAAAACTTTAGACAGAGATATAGATTGGTAGTTTATTAGGGCAGGGTTTGATCTCTGGAAGCAGAAATGAAGGAGCTATGCAAGTGAGAGAGAAAAATAGGGAAGGGCAATAAAAATGTGTTATTAAGTTGGTCACTACTATGAGCAACTAGAATTAAAACCCATTATTTATCTGCCAAGTTACCCTGTAAAATATATCTCCAAAAAATCTCAGGGGATAAGATGTTGAAGTATTCAACCTCTAATCAACTTTACTCATTGAATGATAAAGTCTTCATGATCTTGTCTGGTTCTGTGCATTAGATTAAAAAAAAGATGTATGATTTTGGAGATATGCAATACTAGAGCAACAAGCTTGAACATTGTCAAACTTAAGAGGGTTCAGAGAAGGATGACTCCATTGGAATATGGACTAGAGGCCGTTCATGTTATGTTTTGGCTGAGAAGTTGTCTGTATTTTTCTCATGTCCTGAGACTTCTGTGAAGTTGATTTTAAAAGTGATGAACTTCTTAATCTGGTGGAAGAAATATTGAGGCAGCAGAGCACTCAGGCAGTGGCATGGATATTGCTGGCAGTTTTTAGCCAAGTTTATTGTGATATTCAGGAGCAGAAAGCAGAGCAGAAAGATTTGAAAAACTTGGACATGAAAGGTGGGAGTAAAACTGAGGCTAAGGTAATTGTTAAAGACATTACCACTACTAAAGAAATGATAAAGACTTTGCCCAGAGACAATAAGAAAGATGGCTTGAGGGCAACTAGGAACTGGCAAGGCCACAACCATTTCAGGCTCAAAGGAATAAAAGGGAAAATTTTCTTGAGAAGAGACCAGTGGGGAATTCTTCTTGAGCAAGAGGGCCTAGGAGTTTTATTTTTCAATGTGCTCAGTCACCAACACACTCACAGTGTACTGCAGCCAAAGGCCCCAGAAGCTTGACTACTGCTTGAGATGGTGACAGACCGTGGCATCAACCATGTAGTGCTGGTTCTGCAGGAATGCAGGATGTTGAAGTTAGGAAGTCATGGAGGCTTCCACCATGATTTCAAAGGAGAGGCCAGGCAAAGTGCAACACGGACAGAGTTCTTGTTGGCAGCCCCTGAGAGGGCAAAGCATGGAGATGTGAGGAGGAAGCCAAAGCTGCAGGGGAGACCCCAGAGATTTTGAAATGCCAGAAATATGGGACAGGTAGGTATCATGCAAAGACAAGCCAAGAGAAACAACACTTTGGCTGCAACCAACAAGGCACAGGGACAGAACTACGCAAGTCCATTGAAAAGAACATCATCATGCCACGTGCCCCAAATGCCAGATGTGGAGCAACAGGAATTGTCTGCCCAACTTGATTTTAGTCTTGTTTTGGTCCTATCCATTCTTTCTATGCCCATATTTTTTGTGAATGGAAATGTTTATTCTGTGCCTTTGTATATTGGATACTGGTAAATAGCTTTTGATTTTTACAGGAACTCACGATGCAAGTTTGACTTGAGCTCAGAGGAGACTTTGGACTTGAACTTTTGGGAAGTCCTTGAACTGTTGAGACTATGGGGACTCTTGGAGATGGACTAAATGTATTTTGCATTGCGAGATGGTCATGAGGTATGCAGGGCCAGGGGCAAATGTTATCAAAAGCTCATGTGTGAGATAATGCAAGAAGGTTTAGAGGACAAATGATTGGGTTATGAGAGCCTTAACCCAATCAGTGAATTAATCACCTGAAAGGATTGAGTGGTAATAGAAGGCAGGCGAGGTGTGGCTGGAGGAAGTGGGGCATTGGGGACCTGGCTTTGGAGTATATATTTGCATTTGGCAAGTGGCAATCTCTCTCTCTCTCTCTCTGCTTTCTGATCATCATGTGAGCTCTCCGTTCCTCTGACACACTCTTCCACCATGATGTTCTGCCTCACCTCAAGCCTGGAGGAATGGAGCCAGCTCTCTATGGACTGAGACCTCTGAAACCGTGAGCACTCAAACTTTTCCTCATCTACAATTGAGGTGGTCAGGACTTTTACTCAGAGCAGCAAAAAAGCTGACTAAAAGCTGTACCTATGGCCAAGCCGCAGGTAACAAGTATGAAGTATTCACACTGTTCATCCCACTCAAAGATGTACTCAGACCAATGAGACATATGGGCAAATAAGTCTAAAACTTATGGACAGCTCATTGAGGTCAGCTATATCCAGGCTGTGATCTATGAGCAGACTAGTTAGGCAACTTCTCTGGACAACCTGTCACTGACTAAGCTTCTCCAGCTGCTGTCAGGCATCCAGCCAGCCTATCCAGGGATATGGCACTGGTGCTTATGATACTACCATTGCTACACTCATTCAAGCTTTCTATGAAACTCAGTGTGCATACTTCTCTCAGTGACTGAGCCTGTAAGACCACAGGATGGTAACAAACCCACTGAGATTAGTCAGCCTAAATCTGCCATTTGTGGTTACAATTAGCCCAGTTGATAATATGGCAGAGCAACTACAGCTATCCCCAGGCACCTGGGAGCTATCACCAGTCACTTCACCTCTGCCCTGTCCTCTTAACCACTATTCCTCACCATAGGCAACTAGTCATGATTAGAGCAATTAACCTCAGCAGAATATCTATGGAAAACTAAATAAGAGTAGCAATGTTCAACAAAGCAGCTATCTATGATGGCAGTCTCCCATTACTTATGCCCCCCCTACTCCTGTCCCTCACCCAGCTCTGGATCCTACCTACTGCCAGGCTCCAAGTCAATACAGATAATGGAGAAGTTGCTACAGGCCAAAAGCAGTGTTCATTCCAATAGGGCTTCACAGTAGCATGAGTGTTTATGGGCAGAAGTGGAGAGGATTTTCTGGACCAGGAGAAGAATTTGGGCATGAGGAGTCTTGGTAATTGTAGCAGGGGAAGAGGGATATGATCAGAGATGGACAGGGAGGAGCCTTTGTGGAGGAAGACAATGTGGGTCCCTTTGATGGAACATATTGGTGGAAGAAGGAGCAGAGGAGGACAACCTGGTAAAATGATCAACAATGTCAGAAGTGCAGATACTGGCCATATTAGACACAGAGACACCACGGAACAGCACTGACAGCCAGATTTTGTTTTCAAACCAGACTATGTTTTAAATTGGTAATTCCACATTTATAATGTTGGCCCATAACATTCTTATTGTTCATTGTTTACACTTTAGCATTTTTTTTTTACCATTTATAAAAAACCATAGGGCAATCTTTGTGACTGTATTCAGTATCACTGTAAAGAATCAAGAGGGTCACTAAATGGAACAGTGACTAACAATGTTCATGGATGCAATTTTCACCAATAAAATTTCAAATGTTTATTAAAAACTAAATAAATAAATAAACCATTTATATCCATCAGAAATTATCACTTAGAAAATAAGATATGCCAAAATTTGCCATCTTTAAATGGCACAAAAACCTGTATAGAGAGAATCTAACATTTATGTATAGAATCTTTATAAAGTCAGTATTAAATATTATTTAAGTAAAAAGTTATGAAGAACTTTGAAATAGGTTAAGTGCAAAGTGACAAATGTACAAAGGGGCATGTTCATAAAATAGAAGATATTAGTTCATGTTATTTTTCCATATTATTCAGTCAGTTTAGTGAAATGCAATTATGCAAAATAATCCTTGTGAACCTAAGCAAATATTCTAAAATTCATATGAAAATTAAGCACAAATGAATAGTAGGACATAAGAGGATTGAAAAACATCAAAATGATATAGCATGGTTTGATTATTTGACCCATAAATATACTGATTTGCTATAAAAAGACCAGAAATAGGAAAACATCAGTAAAGGAATTTGTTATATTATAAGGGTAGCAAACTTCAACTGATGGATAATAAAATATTTAAGAAATGGTATTTGGATAACTGAACCTTATTTTTATTTTTATTTATTTTTTATTTCTACAGACTATATTTTGATTCACTGTACACAAATGGGGTACAACCTTTCATTTCTATGTTTGTACATGATGTAGATTCACACCATTCATATAATCATACATGTACATAAGGTAATGTGCTGAGTTCACACAGGGTGCAGGTGGTCAGTGATCTAGAAGCAGCATGTGGTCCTGGTCTGGGGTCTGGAAGCAGCAATAACTGAATTTTAATAGTATAAAATATCAATGGATCTCTACTTCTAACCTTACTGGAGTATAACTTCTAGATAGTTAAGAGACAGATATTAAGAATGATATCAGATGTAGTTTTCAGTTTGGAGAAATAAAGAGCTTTGCGATAGATCTAATTTAATAAAAATTAGTTTTTTTCATGTGGGGCTAATCAAACTAAAAGCTTTCTACACAGGAAAGACTGATAAAATACAAAGGTCATGGATGAAATGGAAAGAAATGTTTACCTATCACACAGCAGATAAGGTTAACTTCCAAAATATATAAGGAAGTCAAACAACTAAATTAAAAAAATAAAATAACTATTAAAATTAGCTAAGTTTTTTAATATACATTTTTTCACAGACATACAAATTGTACATGTATGAAAAGGTGTTCCATGTTGCTAGTCCTTAGGGAGATGCAAATCAAAACCACGAGATTTCACTCATCCTTTAAGGTGGTCATTACTAAAAGAGAAAGAAAGATTAAATACCACAAATATTGGCAAGGATGTACAGAAACTGGCAACCTTGCACACTGTTAGTGGAATGCAAAATGCAAAGCTGCCATAGAAAGTAGTATGGAAGTGCCTCAAAAAATTAAAAATAGCACTACCATATGATACAAAAATCCTATTTCTGGCTATTTGTCCAAATAAAATCCAGAATTTGAAATATTAGCATTCTTATATTCCATTTGCAGAAGTATTCACAGCAACCAAGATATGTGCACAACCAGAATGGTCATAGATTAAGAAATGTATTAGGAAAATATGGTGTATACATGGAACAGAATATTACTCAGTCTTAAAAAGAAATCCTGCAATATGCCACATCATTAATGAACATGGAGGACATTGTGTTAGATGAAATAAGCTAGTCATGGAGGACAAATACTGCATGATTCTACTTTATGTAAGGACTCTGAAACAAACTCACCAAAGCAGGAGTGGAGTAATGGTTACCAAAGGTAAGGGAAAGAGGAAATTGGGAATTGTTAAAGTTTATAAAATTTTACTTATGTGAGATGATGAAGTTCCACAGATCTGTTTTATAGCATTGTTTCTATAGTTAACAATACTATTGCATTCACTTAGCTTAAAACTCATAAATAGGTAGATCTCATTTTAAGTATTTTCATTTCAATAAATTAAAAAGAAAAGAGAAGGGAGGGAGGGAGAGAGAGAGAGAGAGAGAGAGAGAGAGAGAGAGAGAGAACCTACCTGATCATCCTTTCACATGTTTTCTGGTACAATCAGAAATAAGAAATTTTAGTGTCTAAACAATTATTTTAGTAAACTCTACCAGGATCATATGAGTTTCTTGCTAATATACAATGGTATGTTGTTGTTTGCTTGTAATAGCATTTTTATATCATTTAACAACATAATTAAAACCATTATCTTTTCCTGTTCTTTTGGATACGTTTCCTTTATTTGTGATGTATTTTCACATTCTGTGTAGAATTCTTTTGCTTTTTCATTGTCAAATTATAGGAGGTTTTATATTTTTCAGATGCTCTCCATTGTCAATTATCTGTGTTGCAAGTATTTTCTCCCAGTCTTGACTGGTCTTTGACATGTCTGTTTCATTTGGTGTCAGGTTAATGCTGACTTCATAACAGACATTGGGAGGGTTTCATTCCTCATTGATTTGTTGTAACAGTTTAAGAAGATTTAGCATTAATTCTTTTTTAAATGTTTGAGAAGCTTCAGTAGTGAAGCAGTCTAATTTTGGAAATTCTTTCTTTGGAGTTCTTGATTACTTATGTAATCCTCTTACTCATTATAGATCTGTTCAGACTGTCTGTGTCTTAGTGTTTCTGTCTTGGCCAGCTGTACGTTTCCAGGAACTTATCTTTCTTTCTAGTTTATCCAGTTTACTAACATAATTATTCATAGTAATCTCTTAGGATTCTGTTTATTTCGGTGGCATCATTTGCTAAATCTCTATCATTTCTGATTTTATTTGAGTCTTTATATTTTTAGTTGGTCTGGTCAAAAATATGCTAATCATCTCAGGAAACCAGTTAAATTTCACGGATTCTTTAAATCTTTTTTATGTACTCTGTTCTATTAATTTCTGCTTTAATTAATTCCTTCTAATTTTGGGCTTAATTTGTTCTTTTTTTCCAGTTCCTTGGGAAA
Source organism: Glaucomys volans (assembly GCA_020662805.1). Taxonomy (NCBI): domain Eukaryota; kingdom Metazoa; phylum Chordata; class Mammalia; order Rodentia; family Sciuridae; genus Glaucomys; species Glaucomys volans. The sequence goes on along the minus strand of JAJEJO010002486.1, from coordinate 447,249 downwards.
TAGAGATTTGTTTTATTTAAGATGTGTATTTATTTTTAAATGTAGGTGTTTAGCAATACAAACCTTCTGTCAGTATCATTTTTACTGCATCTCTTAAGATTAGGTATACTGGGTTTTCATTTGTTTGCCTCAAGATCGTTTTAAATTTCCTTCATAATTTCTTTTTTTGATTTACTGGAAGTTCAAAAGTATGTTGTTCCATTTACACATATTTTTGAGTTTTCTAGTTTTCTTCTGATGTTGATTTCTAGTTTCATTTGATAGCAGTCAGAAAAGATTCTTGGGATGATTTGAATTGATTAAATATGTTAAGGACTGATTTGTGACCTAAAATATCTGTCTGGAGAATATGTGTTCTAGTAAGAAATCTTTACTCTTCTGTTGTTGGGAGAATATTTTATCTCTATCTGTGACTCCATTTTGCCTACAGTGTTGTTCAAGCCCTGTATTGATTTTCTGTCTGGTTGTTTTATCAATTAGGAAAGTAGAGTATTGGAATTTTATATTATTAGTATATTGTGCTCATTTCTCCATTCATTTTTGTCAATGTTTGTTTTCTGTATATAGGTGTCCAATGTTGAGAGCATGTATATTTATATTTTTCTGGTAACTTAGAATTTCTATCATTATGTCAGCTTTTGTCTTAGTATCCATTTTATCTGATATAAATGTAGCCACCTTACTCTCTTTTGATATTATATGCATGGAATATATTTTTCTATCTTTCACTTTCAGATTATTTTGGCCTTAAATCTAAAATGGAGTTGGATCTTTTCATAGAATCCCTTCAGTCATTGAATGTCTTTTGATGGGAGAGTTTAACTCATTTACATTTAAAGTAATTCTTGATAGGAAAGTATTTATTGTTTCTGTTTCTTTTGTCCCTCTTTTCCTCTCTTGCTACATTCTCTTGTGTTTCTTCTTCTTTTTCCTCTCCCCTACTTTCTGCTCCCCTTCCTTATTCTCCTCCTCCTTCTTATCTTCGTCCTCCCTCTTTATAATGGTATTGTGTTTTGCCATTTTATATTGATATTAGTTTTTCGCCACTGTGAACCAATATATCTGACAAAAGCAACTTGGAAGAAGAAAAGTATATTTTAGCTTACAGTTTCAGAGGTTCAGACCATGGTCAGCCAACTCCATTACTTTGGGCCCACGTGAGACAGAACATCATGGAGGAAGGGCATGCAGAGGAAAGCAGCTCAGCACATGTCAGCTAAGGAAGCAGAGAAAGAGCTCCGCTTGCCAGGGACAAAATATAAGTCTCGTAGGCATGCATTAAAGGATCTACTTTCTCTAGTCACACCTGACCTGCCTACAGTTGCCACCCTTTAATCTTTCAGATTAATCATTCATCTTATGAATCAACCACAGATGAGGTTATAGCTCTCATAATCTAATCATACCACCCTGCATTATCTCACACATGAGCTTTTTGGGGGACACTTTTATCCAAACCATTAAAGATATGCTCTCATATTTTTCTCTTTTTGAATTTCTACAGCTATTTTTTTTGAATTACCATAAGGCTTACATGAATGGTTTTTGTTATGATAGTCTTTTTAATGCTGAATAATAATATTAATCACATACAAAATTCTACACTTCACTTCCCTCTGTATTTTTTGTTATTGACATCACAGTTTACATCTATAAATATTTAGCATCATCAGCATATTTTATTTATAGTGATTTCTAATGCTTTTTAAACTTTTGCACTAGGTTTAAAATGATATACTCACCACCATTCCAGTAGTACAGATTTCTGTATCTGTCTATATATTTACCTTTGCCAATGAGAATTTGATTCTTTCTTACACTATTGTGTTATTTAACTTCGTTTCACATTGACAACTCCATTTAGCATTCTTGTAGGACTCTCTAATAGTGAGTACCTACCTTCACTTCTGTTTTTCTAAAGCCATTTTAAAAAAATTTTGAAGGGCAGTTTTTATAGACATAGTATTCTTGTTTGAGAGTATTTATTATTTTTCAACACTTTGAATATGTCATCTTCTCTGCTTTAGAACTGCATGAGGTGTGTTGAAATGTGTACTGATAGTCTTATGGAGGTTACCTTGGATATGTCAATTTAATTTTCCATGTTGTTGATTTATGACAATTTAATTATAATATCTATCAGTATCAATTTCCCTAGATTTCATCTTATTTGTGGTTCATTCCCTGGATTTAAATGTCAATTTCTTTCTCCATATTTGCTAAATTTTTGGTAATTATTTCTTTGAATAATCTTTCTGGTTCTTGCTCATTTGAGACACCCATAGTATGTGAATTGACCAGATTGAGTGCATCCCACAAATTCCTTAAATTTCTTCACTTTTTTCCTTCCTTTTTCTTTTACTCAACACTTTGACATGACCTATCTTTGAATTCACTGGTTCTTTCTTCTGCTTGCTCAAATCTGCTTGTGAACTGATCTGAAAAGTTCAATATGCTATTATTTGTTTCCAAACTTTCTTTATTTTTTGAATTTTCAATCTCTTGTTGAAGTTCTTACTTTGTTCTTCTGAGCTCATTGAGCATACATTTGATAGTTATTTTAAATTCTCTGTGTGATAATTCATATATTTCTATTTCATTAGAATTGATTTCTAGAGATTTATCTTCTTCCTGTAGTTAGTCATTTCCCCATTTCTTCTTTTTCCTTGACTCTTTATGTTGATATCTAGGTATTAGGATAAAAATGCTGTTTCTCTCAATCTTGATTGGCCTTGTACATGAGAATATTATCAATCAGCTCTGCCAGAGCCTCAATGGGCCTTCAAACCTATACATTAGTGCAAATAATCACTCTTTTAATAATTTTTAAAATTTATTCTAATTATATGTGACAGCAGAATGCATTTATACATTTTGATAAATCGTACATAAATGGAGTATAATTTCTCATTTTTCTGATTGTACATATTGTAGGATCACATTGGTCATGCAGTCATATATGGTAATCATTTTTAATCTTAGTGTTCCAGTTCTAAAATATCTAGAGTAATTCAGGTGCTGTCAACACACCAAGATAGGTGAGAACAAGATAGAAGAGAAAAAGTTTATTTGTGACTCCTAGTTTCAGAGATCTCAGTTCATAGATGGTCAACTCCATTGCTCTGGGCTCATGGTGAGGCAGAACATCATGGTAGAAAGGTGTGGAGGAGAAAAGCAACTCAAGATATGGTGATCAGGGAGCAGAAAGAGAGCTTTGTTCACCAGGGACAAAATATAAACCCCAAAGACATTTCCAGAGACCCACATTTTTCAGCCACACACTACCTGCCTACAATTACCACTCAGCCCATCCAAACATCAATGCACTGATTAGTTGTTACGACTTTCAAAACCCAATCATTTCACCTATGAACTTTCTTGCATTGACTCACACATGAGTTTTTGGGAGACATCACAGATCCAACTTGTAACATATACCTGACCTACTAAACATCATAACTTAGTCTTGCCTACTTTAAACAAGCTCCAAACACTTAACATCAGTGTACATTTGGACAAAACAATGTAATATAAAATATATGTTATATTAAAATATTAAATGCATCATAGAATTTATTGAATGCTGAAAAAAACTTGTTTGGGTATGCTTTCATTCCACTGTAAAGACAAAATTAAGTCAAATCATCATAAACCAGGGACTGTCCACACATTGATATAAAACAATATACAGAATAGATGCATTAATAAGACAGACACAAATCAATATGTATAAATATCAGTAATGAATAAATAAGGTGTTAAATAATAGCTATGGACATATATCATTAATGCAAATAACAAGCATCTGAAATAATATCTTGTTATTTACTTACATAAACTATTTAACAAACAAAATTTGACTTGAAAGAACAATAAAAAGTCGCAGTCTCTCATTTTGATTAAATAAAATAATTACACTATATACATTGTAGGAATTGGAAATAAAGTTACTGAATAATTGTAACCCCTTGAAGACTTTATAGTCCAGTAGGGATAAAAATACAAGCAAAGAGAAAATCCATTTTTCATGTTAGAGCAGGGATCCTGTTGCTATTGTATAAAGAGGGGACCAGATCTTTGTGGTACATGAGAGTAGAGGGTTGACATAATAAAATATCCACTTCTTCTTTCTTGTGTTTTCAAGTTCAGTTCTTTCATTTACAGTTTGCTAAGAAAGTTCTAGAATTTCAGTTTCTTTCTTGTAGGCCACCATGGGTACAGTTTTTATTCAATCAACTAAGGAACAGAGGCACTCCTAGCTTACTTGTTCAAAGTAATATGCTTTCAACTCAGGAGCTCCAAGTATACCTCTTCCATATCAATAATTTGACTCAATGCATTAGTATTTTCCTTTCCTTCATATAATTGTTTTATTATCATTCACACTACATGCCCCCAATTTTATAGTTATTAGATGGATAATAATTAAAAGAATATGTAATTATTTTGGTGTGTACAGACCTTATGTCAGTTCACATTTTGCTGATTATTTATGTTGTCGCAGTGGATATTGATTTATTTCCCTGTGTTCTACTGGTATTTGAGCCTAGTTAAGGATGTAGGAACAGTGACAGGTGGTAAAGGTGGGTGTTAAGGAGGACCAGGATTCACCTGAAATGTAATTAGTTCATACTTACTGTTTGTATTTTTCTATGAGAGGAAATAGGGGTGCTTGTGCTGGCAAGGGGGCTTGAAGAATGATAAGAATCTAGACAGAAGTATGAGTGAGGGAAGGAATTGCATGGGGAGTCAAGACAGAGTGTGGCTCTAGAGGATGAAAAAGCAAGTTAGTAAGAGAAACCTGTCATCAAGTATCCATTAATGTGGGAAAGCGCAGGGCATGGATTGATAATGAGGACACTTGAGGCCAGGTGGCAAATGTCCTTCTATTCTATATATAGGTTTTAGATTTTGGAAAAAGAACTATTAGACATTTTTGTGTAGGAGAGACATATGGTCATATTAAAACTCAGGATAGAATACTTCAGTTACAATAGGGAAGTAAAACATGTAAAACTGATTAAATGCAATGGAGAAGGAGTCACTCACCAGTGGAATACTTAAAATTAGGTGGCACAGGGAAAAATATACTGAAATAGGAGTTAAAGAACATTTTATGCTGAACATGTTTACTCTTTAATTGTTTGACCTTGAACATGGAAATCAAAGCACATATATAATAACTACTGTATGTCAATATCTAGGAAAGACAGTAGAAAAAGAAAATTAGTATACACAGATGAAATCTAAATGAAATCTAAGATATGGCTATTTCTGACTAGTGAGTTTGTGGCAAAGATTTTAGAAAGGACATTAATTTTCTTGAAAAAGTGGGATGAAGTTTTGCGTAGGTTGTTAAATACAATGGTGAATGAACCCAAATGTCCATTAACAGATGAATGGATAATGAGAATTTGGTTAATATAGAAAATGGAATATTATATCATCTTATAAAGAAGGAAATACTATTACCTGCTAGAATATGGATAAAACATGAAACATAATGCTAAGAGAAATAAACCAGTCATAAAAGGACAAATACTATTTGATCCTACTCATATGAAGTGGAGCCACTTTGCAGAAAGATTTTGTTACTAGAAGCTTACAATTTATTTCCCAATAAATATTTGAGGATCTGGAATTTTTTAAAAACCTATCAAATTATGGGAATAATAAGCAGTGGCACTCATAGAACTGGACAGAATGGTGGGGAAATAATCTCCTCACAGAGGCTCAAGCTGCAGTCACACTGGTACTTTGCCACCTATAAACAGAAGCCCTGAGACCAGAGCAGAGACATCTGAGTTGACTTTGAGATTTGTGGTAGTACTTCCTGGAGAGGAACCTAAGAGTGTGAGTAAACACGTGTGTTTTAGCATTATTGTAACGAAGAGGTCAATCCTTGGAACCAGACTGCTACCTTGCACCCCTATTTTTGTCAATTGTGATTTTTGGCAAGCTCTTTTCTTTCTTTTTTAAAATATATTTTGAAAACAGGTATTTAAAAAAAAACAGTTAAATTTTCTTTTTAACTAATACATAAAAGCACAAAAACTGTACATATTAATGGCACCATGCAATGTTTCAATACATGTATATATCGTGTAATCAGGTTAAGCTGATTTATCACTTCTTCGTAATGAATGCATTAAAAATCCTTTCTTATTTTTTAAACTGATACATAAAAACAAAAAATTATGCATATTTTGGGGTACTATATGATGTTTTTGCACACAGATACCTCTAAATTCTTATTCCTAAACATGCATTATCCTAGTACCTACATCATGAAATTATGTTTTAAACATATTTTAAAAGAGATAATATAAGCAGAACACTTACAGCAGTACTTGTAAACTACAGAAATTTCATCTATTACTATTTTCATTTATGTTTAATCAGAGAGCTTTGAATTTATGTGGGTAATAGCAAAATAAGTGAGTTCTTTTGTTGTCTGTTTGGTACTTGGGTATTGAACCCAGGGGTGCTCTACCACTGAGCTTCATCCCCAGCCATTTTTATTTTTTATTTTGATGCCAAGTCTTGCTAAATTGCTGAGGCAATTCTTGAACTTGATATCCTCTTACCTCAGTCTCCAGAGTTGCTGGGATTATTGGCCCGTGCCACTACATCTGGCAAGTCTGTGTTTCTAGAGAACATAGAGTATTTGTAGAGAGAGACATCTCACAGTCAAGTTCAGTACAATTAGAGAAAAGATACATAAAAGAAATAACAATGATAGAAACAAGCACGTGTGAAGGGCCTGTGTTTTAACTATTAAAGTAGGATCTTCTCAATGAAAACAACAATTCACCCAGAATAGGAAGAACAAGTAAGGATTTCTAAGAGGACTGGATGTTTAAAGTCACATTGGCTCAGGTCTTAATGAATATTAGAGGCTATTGTGGCCTCAGGGATGTAGCTGAAGTTTAGAATGTAGGGAAGAGTTTTGGGAGGGGGTACATACCTATAATCCCAGGGACTCAGGAGACTAAGACAGAAGGATTGCAAGTTTCAGGCCAGCCTCAGCAATTTAGTAAGATCCTATCTCAAAATAAAAAGTAAAAAGGGCTCTGGGTGTTGCTCACTGTAAAGTGGCCCTTTATTCAATCCCCAGTACCAAAAATGCCATATGCTCTGATCCCCACCAAGTTTTGTGAACTGGTGATTGAGAGCAGTGGTTCTCAACTTCAGTATGTAGCAGACTTTCCTGGAGAGCTTGCTAAAGCACAGACTAATGCACAGCCTCAATCTTTCGGATTCAGTACTTCTGGGTGGAGTCTGGAATTTGAATTTACAAAAACATCTCACCTGGTAAGGTGAGACTGATGTGAAGATGATATTTTGAGAACCACCACTGGGAGCATTGAATCATACAATCACTAGAGGATACTACTAAAAATATCTATACACAGATCCCTTTTTCCTGCCCTACCTTCAACTCATCTTCACCTCTATTTCTCATATGCCCTAGAGAGGGAGATGTGTAGTTCAAAAGCACTTCACCTCTACTTCTCATATGCTCTAGAGAGAGAGAGATGTGTAGTTAGAAAATCAAATGTGATGCCATAAGTGGAAATGCTTTGCTACGGTAAAGGACAATATGTATGAATGATACTAATTTTGTTTTCAGCAGTACACTAATAATGCTCAGTACAGTCTCAAGTTCAGAAACAATTCCTGTGTGGTCCATATTGCCAAACTACATATTTAGAATGAGAGAGGAAGAAAAATCATGTAGAGAGGAACAATAGAAATTCAACACATTTTAAGAAATAGCTCTTGAGTATCTATTCTTACACTTATTCCTGTAACTACAGGTTTGTATCATACTTTCTGTGTTAGGCAGTGAACAGCAGTATTTGATAACTGTGTGTGCCTTTGTCTACCTATTCACCTAATAATTAGAACTACTTTAACCCAAAACATATTAGACCCTGAGTGTGCTTAGTAAAATGGGAACTGTTTTCACAAGTACTAAATGAAAAAATGTTGATAGAAAAATAGAACCAGCTCACATTCTGCAATCATCATGGAGAGTTCAATGGCAGAAAAGGAGGCAAACAGCACCCTTTCAATTATTACCTACTGAATAAAAGCAATTTTCCTGTGATACATGGAAGAAGGTAATTATGGGGTGGAATAAGTTCTTTCTTCAGAAAGCCCCTCCCAACAAAATAAGAATGTTTATTGAACTCTTTTAAAGAATGTCGGCTGGAGATGGTCATAGTATGAGGCTGTAACTCTACTTCCTTCAGTTCTAGTAAAAATGGTAAAAATAAAATAAAATCAGCTCCTTGAACCATATGGTGATTCTGTTGTGTAGGAAATAAAAAATGAAACAATAACCTCCAAAACAAAGCACTGCCTTTGGTCCTTAAAACTGTCTTACAAAACAACATCCAAAATATAGCTTCCTTAAAAACATTTTGGATCAGAAAAGTCAATCTTTCAGAATCTCTCATCTGTTGTGTAAGGATTTCATGTTTGTATTGAGAAGGTAGAAGTGGAGGAAAAGAGTTGGTAAGAGAGCAGTCAGGTGCTCAAAGAGCTGGAGGCAGGCTGGGGAAACAGGCAAGCTCTATATTCCATTAGTGATCAATTCTGCCCTACTGTTAAATGGATAAAATTTCATAAGTTTTGTTCTAATTCTTATCAAGTGGAGATTTCAGTGTATATTTGATGAAAATTTATGGAAATTCATTTGGTGCTGAATGAGTATACAGTAGGTAGGATGACTTGGAACTAGAAAGGAAATAGGAGTTATGATCTTGCTTTTAAGAATAACTCCAGTTAAATTCAGACATTAACAGAAGTCTGCACCTTTCCATGCTTGAAGAAACTCACTTCAAGATAAATAAAGGAGAGTAATTACGTTAATGGTTTGGTTCCCATATATTAAAGTGGCAAAGATCAGGTGTACTATCAGGAAATAAGGGACCTAAGCCATCTAGAGCAGAAGCCATTCTAGAAGATTACAAATGTAAAAATGAGGGCAAATGCAAGTAGATTAAATCTGGCTAGGTTAAGATGAGTAACTATTAGCAACTGTATCTAGGAGAAATGAGCTAAACATAATTATGACAAATTAAAATGTTAAGCAAAATATATTGTTGGAATCTTGCTTTAAAATTACAACTTTCTGCCTTCTATAATAAATGGATATGTCCATTTGCATTAACACATATGACTTTGTGAAAGTAACCCCTTGTTCATTATCATTGGAAAGGCAATATATATTTAGCAAGAATGTATTAGTCACATAGTCCAGCTTTCCCTCTATTTCCAATTTCTGTTCCATAGAAGAGTAAGGATTCATCTTTTTTCAACAAGGAGCACAACACTTGAAAAATTCACAGTATATTCTTGAATGGATTGTCATGTTATATCAAAAGTCTGTCTGATACTGTGATATATAGAAAAGATAGTCCAAATTACCCGCAATTCAACTCTGGTTCTTCTTTTTCATTGAGTTAGACTAGCAGAATATTGTGTACTTGGATCACAAGTGGTTAGTTCCATGCAGCTTCACCTTCTCTGAGGTCCTTTCTAATGTCAGATACTTTGCTTTTGCTACAGGCTATTATAAGAAATAGCTATGGAGAAATGAGTTTTTCACTCACCACAAAGCTTTGGTAAGGAGCATGGTAGAGTGCATTCTTATATAAGAAACCAGAAGAAAAATTGCTTTTCGAATTTTATTCTGGAAATAACTGTTTCTTCTCCTAAGTAGCATGTTTTCTTTAGAAAAAGTCCTATGTAACTTTTCTCCAAGGAAAGAAAGCTGATGGCCAAGAGAATATTCTAGAAACTGGTTCTATAACTTTGGTCAGAGATGAGATCTAAGCAAGGATTTGTTTTTAGCTTTTACTTAATCTGTATGAGGTATAGAATCAACTTATCCCCAATTGTGCTTGCTAATTGAAGAGTAAATTTACATTCTTTTCTTTAAAAAATATGGCTCTTGGTAGTTTCTTCACTTCTCATTAGTTAACAAGTTCAGAACACATCATTCTTCTATTTTAAATTAACAGTATTTTATATATTGTACTTCTCTGTTTCTCTACCCATAATATTTTCCACCACAATTTCAGGGCTTATATTTTTTTTCCTCAGAAAGTTTGCTTCAGATATTTTCAAATCCATACAGCAATGAGAACAGCATTTACATCTTGATGTCATATTAAAACTCTGGACTTAGAAAAAAAGATGAAAGTTATTTAAATTCAATCATCTACTAGAATCCTATACAGAGTATGGACACTATTTGGGTGCCCTTCTTAAGAAGTTTCATACTTTTCAGACTGTCAATTTGTGTTATAACTCTGTGTACTGCTTGTCATAGAGTTACATCACCTTGTAATGAATATCTAAAAATGTCACATAGTGGTCTTTTAGATACTAAAAGGTAATTATTTTGTATATACTAAAGCTATTGTATTAATGTATTAATGAATTTGCTTCTTTTTCCCTGTCCAAAGATAGAAATTCATAGATGAAGATTATTGCTTTGAGCCTCTTGATCTTCCTGCCCCTCTTCCGTTTTGATGCTTATAATACTCAAAATTTAGAGCACCAAATTAATCGTTTATACCAATCTAATAAATAACATATTTTATAGATATACAAAACATTTCATAGGTTTCTGAATAGAAATTATCTTTTTTTCCCACATAGATGATTTTAAAGGAAACTTTTGAAAGAATAAAGTTTTTCCCCTCTGAAATAATGTCTTAAAAATATATCTAATTCTCTCCTGTATTAATTTTCTTCCTTTGCCATTATATCTATATTTTTGTGTAAGACCCACAACATAATTTTACTAGAATTTTATATAAATTTTTGTGTGTAATAGGTTCATAATACAATATGCATGCAATCTAGGTTACATGAAAATGGAGCAAGTCTGACTTTAGAAAATTTCAAGGAACAACAGTTTTTTAAATGAGAAAACTAGATTTAGATTACCTTGAAATATAACAGTATATATATATATATATATATATGCATATATATATATTATCATAATCACCTCAGGGCTTCCACCATACACTCATCAAACACATTATACATGAAAAGGACTTGGTCAAACTACTGATCTTGATGACTAAGGAACAAAGTCAGGAAGCAAATAAAATTCCAGTTTTATTGGAATATATACCCACAGGCATTTGAATATATGGCCGATGACTCCTAAAAACTAATGGGAAGAGAATTCTTTACATCTGTGAGGCCTTCTTTTCACTGGTCAAGATTTGCCCTTAAATGCTTTTCCTTGTTGTGAAGAATACCAGAAAAAACACATAGAGGAGGAGGTTTTTATTTTGGCTCACAGTTTTAGAAGTTTCACTTTATGGTTACCTGTTTCCATTGCTTTAGGCTTGAGGTGAAGCAGATTATTATTGCAGAAGGACCTGACAAAGGAAAGCTTCTTAACTAATGGCAGCCAGGAAGGAGGAGGTGGGTGGATGGGAGGGAGTGGGAGTAGGGAGATAGGTAGATAGGTAAAGTATATGGGTCAAAAAAAAGCACCCTTCCAGGGCATGCTCCCAGTGACCTACTTTCTCCAGTCATGCCCCACATGACTACAGTTTCCAACATGTCCCAGTATTCCCTTCAGCTGTCTATGTATTAATCCACTGATGAGATCAGAACTTATATGATCCAATCATTTTCCAAATGCACCCTCCCCACCATCTCTGAACATTGCTGATTTTGGAGCCAAGTCTTGAACACATAAGATGTTGTGGGACTCTCAAATCCCAACCATAAACAAGCTCAGTCTTTATCAATCATGCTTAAAATAAGCTAGAGTAAAGAATAAGACTATAGGACAGGATAAATCAATGATTTAGACTTTGATCTAAGTTTTGCATATAAAACTCATTATCTTGCCCTACTTGATAATTTTTAATGTTTGGTTCCTACTGGCCTCATCACATTGGCATCTTAAATTCAATGGATCTAAAGTAATGAATAATATTCACTACTCCCCTGCAATCTCACTTGCTTTCATTATAAGTGGTTGATAATTTCCAAATTTTCCCACCTCAGGAAAATTCCCTTTCACTTTAAACTTCATATCCAAGAGATCATCAAATGCTATAATTTCCATTCTACAAATATCTATTGAATTTATATATTCTTTCCCTTTTTCTTTTCTTCAATTATTTCTAGTTTTCATTATCTCTTGCAATTGTTTATTAATTGTATTCTGAGTTCACTTTTCTGTCAGCACAGATTCTGTTCTAAAATGTTTATTTTTTTGCATAAAACCTTACAAATGTTCCTTATTTTCCTATTTAAACACTCATCAGAATAGTATAATTTTCTGGTCTAGTCTCTATTGGCTTCTACCATAATCTCCTACAGTTTTACCCTAAGTACACTGTGATTCAATAATGAATTCTTATTTGATATTTCTGAGTGTACTATCCTTTCTTGTGCTTAGTTGATTGACATATGCTATTACCTCTGCTAGGAAAGATCTTAATTCAAATTTCTTATCCATTCATCTACTGAAGGACACCTAAGCTGGTTCCATAGTTTGACTATTGTGAATTGTGTGTTCTTTGTTTTCTCTCCTATGCAGAAGCTAGTAGATAGGAAAAAAGGAAAGAAAGGCATGGGTGGATCTTCTAAAAATCAAAGGGAGATCAGTAGAGGAAAGGGATCAAGTGGTGGGAGGTGGGGAGGAAGGGGGCGGTACTGGGAGTGACATTGGACAAACCATGGATTCAAAGCTCTGAAACTGTGAGCCAAAATAAACATTCCCTCCTTTAAGTTGTTTATGCTAAGTATTTTGGTCACAGTGTAAAAATGCTTGCTATCACACTGATCACCCTCTACCTCTACAAATTTCTTTTCCCCATTAGGACCTCTGACCTATTCATGATGAGACATTTAGGCAAACTTCCTTTAGTGTTTATTCCTTTAGCAAAGGAATTAGTAAATTTGCATTTAAATGTGTGTTTTCTGTAAAACCCTAAATTTGAATGCTGAGATCATGCCTTATTAGTATTTATATTCCCAAGACCTGGAACTAGTGGATTTTCAATTCCTTTCTCTAACTTTCTTCCTCTCCAATCAATTCATGGTGAAGAATCTTTCTGCACCCAGATCTTTTCATGTTATTCCATCATTTAAAAACCTGAATTAAGCCTTCATCCTCAGATACATTATGAAGTCTAGCATGACATAAGAGGCCCTTTAATATTTGGCTGAGCATCATCCCTTCTCACCCTTGGCATACCTGGACTCGTTGCCCAAATATACCATTTGCTATCAAAAACATCCCTCTTTATGCCACTCACTCTGTCTCATTCGTCTTTTCATTGTCAACATCTAGAAAGTTGCTTAGAAAACAGGGATACTAAGTGAGTATTTGTTTAAAAAATGAATGAAAGATTCAGTATATTAACTGTGTCAGACTACAGTATTATACATGTGAACAATGAATAACAATAGCAATATATTTCTACTTTCAAACTGACAACTCTCCACTTCTATGGAATTGAAATTTTGACAACATAGGAAATTCTACCATAGAATCCTAAAGTCATGAGAGATGCAAGGATAAATCATGGATTGAGAAATGTTTCCTTTGAGGTACCTGCGAGATTTCAGTTGATTCAGGAAACTTTGATAGAGTTTTAAAAGTTAAATCATTTTTTAGCCTAAAAACAATATTCTTGTGAATGTTTTCTGACATATTATAGATATAAGAAATGAATTCTTATTTGCTGAGAGAAGAAGCAATTTTTAGTGTATTGTAATTAAAATGTAAAATGTCACTTTTATGTGTAATAATTTTAATTATAATATCAGATTTTTATTTAAAAATAATAATACAGTACCACATATTTCCATGCACATGCCTCATACCAAATTCACTATAGTTTCTATCTGCTTTTTGCTGCCTAGCAGCCACTTCTCTTCCATTCTTGTGAAAGCATCCTTCTCCCATGCATCATTCCCCAACTCCAGGAGCAGATCTTTAACTTATTAAGTAACCAACACATTACTTCTCCCTGTTGACATGGATGGCTCATGTTTGGGAATTTTCCCATAGATGGTATGATCATAGTAAATGACGGATTTCTTGCTCATATTATAGTTATTTTCTCTGTGTTTTAGTAAAACTCTTTGAAGCCATTTGCTGTCTGAATGAGAAAATTTGTCAAAGATATGATATCAAAGAAAGAAAAGGAATATTTCTCCACATGTTTTACTTGATACTAGAATGTTTATTCATAATCACACTTAAATGATCTGAAACCAATAAACTTGAATTTGTTGATTTAAGATGGTGGTGATCGAAATTTTGAAAAACAAGTTGTTAAAACTGTAACAAGACACAAAAAATAAGGTGCACACTAAAATTTTCTGCAATATAATATAAACAACGCAATAAACAAAGCACCATAAAAAGTGGAGTTGTCTTTTGTGTGATATTAATGGAAAAGCCAAGATTTACTTTCTCACCATTAAGTATGAAATTAGCTCTAATATTTTTTATTGTAGGTACACTCTAATTTGAAGATGCTTGCCCTATTTCTAGTTTACTGACAGTTACTATCAGGAATTGGTTTTGGATTTTGACAAATAATTTTTATCTTCCGATGTGATCATATCATTTGTTTTGCATGCTAATGTTGTGAATTACATTTGATTTTTGGATATTGATTCAGATTTTTATACTAGGCAAAAATCCAATTTGGTTATTCTGCACACTTCTTTTTGTGCATTACTAGGTGAGATTAGCTAATATTTTATTGAATATTTCATGCATGTGCTCATGAAAGATATTCTGGGTTTTTGCTGTTGCTGTGTATTTCAGTTCTGGGATTGAACCCAGGGCTTTGGGATACTAAACACACACCCTCCTACATAGTTATACCCCCCAACCCAGATACTCTGTTTTTCACAAAGTTGACATGGAATACATTAAAATATCACCGATTAGACTTAAGAATGCCTCCAAATTTTCCTTTCCTAAATCAACAGTATACAATTCATGTTATGAAGCAATGTCTCAACCTTTATTTCAAATATACATGAACATGTATTCTCATTGGAAAACAAAAAAGGCAATATTAAATCTTTCAAAGTTCTACTCTTTTTAAAAAATACCTTGGAAGTAGGGTTGTTCCTATCAATCATTTCATTTATGTTTAGATTCTATTTCTGATTTTTGACTCTTGAAGGTCAGGATGATATCTCAGCTAGTAGATACAAGGTTATTTTAATTAATTCCTATAATGGCACTTTCTAGTCTTTGTCCTGGTTCTGGCATCATTCAATTCACATCTCTCTACCTTCCTGGACATATTTTACCCTGAGTTCTGATAATACATGCCTTTTAGATATTATCTCCTGACCCCATGTGGAGGCTATTGCTTGGATTTCTTAGATCCTCCTCCCTGACTGTGCTTTGGCTCTTGCACGAAGCAACTCTTACTCCATCTTCTGTTGCCCCATCATGTTGATTTCTAACTGAGCCTTTTGTGATAAAATAAAATTGAGAGCAGCAAGAGAATGGTTAAAATTCACACAAAGTAAAGCATGTAGTGTGAGAAAATAAGAAAACTGAGATGTGAACATTAAGGACATAAAGAGTAGAGATGAAAAAGGAAACACTAGAAAATTTTCAGAAAAGCGCTTGAGGAAAACCGGGATAGTGACATATCCATTAACCTTGGAGATAATTTCAAGAAGTAAAAAAAAAAAAACAAAAAAAAAAAAAAAAACAAAAAAAACAAAAAAAACACACCAGGCCATTCAGAAAGATAATTAGCATGAAGAATGAATTGAAATCTTGGAGTTTGGAAATCAAGAAATCCTTGGTAGCCTTTGAATCATTGATGTTGGAAATAGATTACTTGATTTCACCAGCTCTATCACTTACCAATTGTGTGACTTTTTGGCAAACCACCTAAATTCTATGATCATTAATTTCTCTATCTTAAAAACTCTTATCATAGAAGTAACTATCTCATTTGTTTGTGCTTTTATTTTTTAATATATTTTTTTTGGGGGGATAGCAGTGATCTAACTCAGGGGCACTGAGTCACATCCCTAGCCCCATTTTGTATTTTATTTAGAGACAGGGTCTCATTGAGTTGCTTAGTGTCTCATCTTTGCTGAGGCTGACTTTGCACTAGCACAAACCTGCCTTAGTCTCCTGAGCCACCTGAGGTCATAGGGGTGCACCATCACACCCTGCTAATTCAATTTTTTTGTGATGGGGTCTAACTGTGTTCCTCAGGCTGGACTGCAATTTGACTTCTTCCTGCCTCTACCTGCTGAGTAACTGGGTATTACAGGCATACACTACCAGGCCCAGCTGTTTGTTATTTTAAGTAAGTTAATATATGCAAATAGTTTAAAACAATGCCTGTCATGTAACTATATACATGGAAGTAGACTTGAATATGCATTATCCAGATTCCTTTAAGGAAGAACTTACTGTCCTCATTTCTAGAATAGCTACCAAGATATACCTTTCAGCTCTCACCAGTTTTCAGGGATTACACCAGAGATTTGCCACACCCAAAGCTGTATTATAGTAGCCTATGTTGAAATCTATGGGACAGCCTATGTTGAAAGACTGGCCACAAAGGCACATAATGTCTCAACCATTTCAGTATAGTACAGATCTCTGATGGGCAATGCTAGCTACAAACTTTCCCAAGGGTAGTCTGAAAATAGTGGTCCAATTCTGCTTCCTTCTGCTCTTTTCCACAAGTAATCATTCTAAGCCCTCACCCCCACAGTAGACCTCTCAAACACAAAACTTTGCCCCAAAGCCTGCTTCCTAGTGAACTCAGATTTTGACATAGGTATAGTCTGCTTAATAGTTTGTTGTGTGAACAGGTAGAGTTAGATGGCATTGGCACCACTGGATTTTTCTCAAATACTTTGAATGAATGTGTTATTAAAACTATGTTAGTTTGAATCCTAAAATTTTGAAATGAATTTATTTTCATACTTAGTAATCATAGGAAGTTTGCATAATAAACAAAACATTGCAGACTCTTAAAATCTGATATTTATAAAGAAAAACAGCCTTCTCAAATAAGCCTGCTGAGTTTTAGACAGAACAAATTAAATTTAAAACGATATAACTGATCACCTTCTTTCATAAATACACACTGTATACCATATCCTTGCATGCTGAAAATTACTTATTTTTGATGAATGAAAATAACAGATCATATCAAAATAGATTCTACTGTCATGTATAAATAAAAAGAACAAGTAAAAAATTTAAAAATAACATCAGAATGTGCCTAGAGATTATTGTTAAAAGTATTAAGCACAGTGTTTAAAAAAAAAAAAACTGGAATTGAAAGAATCTATAGAAGCAAAAAATAGTGACCAATTTCAGGCTTTTGTAACACAATGGGGTGGGGAGTTTTGATGCAGGAGGTTTTCAACATCACAAAAAACTTCAGAACAAATCCTTAGAAACTAAGCTTTTATTTTCAGCTACCAAATGACAAGGTCGGACCTAAAATAATCTCTCTTCCCCTAAATCTCTTTCAAGGACCTCCACCTTTTTTTTTCTGTTTTTCTTCTAAATGCATTTTTGAGGATGACTGAGCTCAGATAGTTGTAAGAACTCTGTACCAGAAAGCCTTGGGAAGGAAATACACACACATACACAAACGCACACACAAACACACACAGATACAAACACATCAGAAGGCAAATGGAGAATAATTTAATGGTTATCATCTAATCAGTTCTGCTTCTAAGGAGAAATGAGGACAAAACTGTGAATGAGTCTAGACTATAGCATAAGTGATTTAAGTTAACCATACAGAAGATTTCCCTCATGGGCAATGGCTGTTAAACACTGAAATTGAGTTCCCAAAAAAGAGCTTGTAGAACACAGTAGAAAAGGGTTATCTTTTAAACATGATCTAGATTATATTTCCAATTATGATTTCAACAATAGTTCAGCCTAAGGAAAAAGTGTGTGTGTGTGTGCATGTGTGTGTGCATGTGTGTTGAGGATACATCACACAAATTTTTCACCCATTGATTTATTGATTTATTGATTTATTGATTTATTTTTACAGGGGATTGAACCCAGAGGTGCTTAACCACTGAAACACTTCCCATTCTTTTGTAATATTTTACTTAGAAACAGGGTCTGTCTGAGTTGCTTAGGGCCTCACTAAGTTGCAGAGGCTGACATGGAACTCACAATCCTCCTGCCACAGTACTCCTTATTAAACCTATAATTTAGCTTCTAATATTCAGGCTATGTTCCTTGAAAAAAAGAAAACTGTACAATAAACATTGATTAAGGTCACTTTCTTGATATTGTTTGTTTAAGTTTTCATTATTATATCTCAAATATTATTTTAAGGATGCCTAATACATATCATTTTAAATATCTTATGCTTTAAATTTTACTATTGCTATGGCTTAGATATAAGATGTCCCACAAAAACTCACGTGTGAGACAATGCAAGAAAGTTTCCAGATGAAATGTTTGGGTTATGACAGTTTTAACCCAATCAGTGAATCAATCCACATGAATGGATTATTTCGGTGGTAACTATAGGCAGGAAAGGTGTGGCTGAAGGAGGTGGATCACTGGGGGGTGGGCTTGGAGTATATATTTTGCCCCTGGTTAGAAACACTCTCTCTACTTCTTGGTGGCCATGTCCTGGTGGCCATGATCTGCTTTTCTTCAACAGGCTCTTCTGCCATGACTTCCTGCTTTACCTCTGACCCACAGGAATGAAGTCAGTTATCTACAGACTTGAGACTTCTGAAACTATGAGCCCCAAATAAATGTTTGCCCCTCTAAAATTGTTCTTGTCACATCTTTTGTCACAGTGATGAAAAAGCTGACTAAAGCAGCAATTACGTGAATGAAAGCAATACTTTTAAAAATAGTGTTTAGCAGATTAGTCCATTTTCCATTACCATAACAAAATATTTGAGACTGGTTATGGTAAAAAAAGAAGAGTTTTATTAAGCTCAGAGTTTTGGAGACTGGAATCATGCACACTGTAGTGCCAGCTCTTATGAGGGTCCACTCGGCTCAGTCACATCATGACAGAGGGCATCATGGTGGGAAAGTGTGTAAAAGGCATTTATCACAAGACAAGAAAGGAAACCAGAGTGCAGAGGGTAGTCTTGCTTTTTTACAACACTCCTCTCAAGAAAACTAAACTAGGTTCCCATGAGAACCATGCAGATCTCTTCCTAGAGTGATGACTTCCACTAGGCTTCACCTATTAAAGGTTCTACCACCCCTTATATTATCACACCAGGGACTAAGCTTTTAACACGAGAATCTTGGAAAAACATACTTAAACCATATCCAAATCATAGCAACTATCAATTTAATTTTTTTCCATTTTGAAGAGTTTGAAAAGATGCATTTACCCCCAGATCCATATTTGTAATGGATTATAGTTACAGATGCATTCTCTTTTTCTTAGAGAGCAAAGATTGGATGAAAGGAACCAAAATATTTATATGAAAATTATAAATTATCTGAATCAGATATTTCTTTAACCTTGTCCAGGTTCCACAGAGATCTCACTGGAAATGTCTTTTCAACCAAATTCCTGACAACAGTCCCCTCCCCCCAGGACTCATGTTCTGTGGAGATGAATGAAGAATAGAATGAGAAGCATGTGCTGCAGTGTTCTCACTAACGGTGGTCCGTTCTCCACAAACCAAATTTCATTTTCTTAAGGTGGCTTACTTTTTCAGATTTACCAAGACTTGGTATGGATGGACCCTATTAAGCACAGCAATCTTCTAGCTCTGTGCTTTGTGCTTTATTTGTTTGCATAGACAGGAGCATAAATATTTTTGAAGTATGCTATAGTGGATATTTCAGAAAACCAGTGTTTTAGACAATGTTTTCAGCAATGTTTTTATAAAAGAATGTTTTTCTAAGGAAAACATAGAATACTTTAATAGCAAAGAAAAAGATATAGCTGAGAAAAATGGGATGAATTCTTTTTTTAATTCTCTTAAGAAGAATGAGGAATGAAATGTCAGCTATAAAACCAATTTTCTAGGACAGGAGAATATATAGAAATGTCATACACTTACTTATCAGCTTCTAAATCAACCACAATATATTGAAAATAAAGAAAATATACAAGAATGGAGATTTTTTCAGAAATTCTAAAGTGCATTGGGCAAACACAAAGTTTAGTAACACATGGGACAAAAATTTACTTTTTGAGATAATAGAGGTTATTAAAACAAAGAAGAAGAAAAATTCGCTAATATTTTTTAAAAAAACTCTGAAACCTTGTTGATGATTATGAAAAGATTGCAAAACTGTGAGCAATAAAATTCTGATTCTGTAAAAGTGGATTTAGTAAGAAATTTTAATAATGAGTCATTTACTGAAATTAATTTGATGAGACTCTTGTTACCTGTTTCTTGTTTCTACGACCACTCTCCCTCCTTCCACACACTCTCAACAAAACAAATTCTGCAAAGGCTTGTTTACTAGTAATTGCCAGGCTAGGTGGGATTCAGTTTACAGTGTTACACTGAGGACAAAATAATTAGGAGTAAATCCACAAATTCGAGGAAAACTGCATTATCACTCTTAAATATAGTGAATGTTGCTTAAAAAAAAAATCTAAGAAAACTCTTCCTTGAAGCTTGATCTAAAATCAGCAAGTTTTACAAGGGACTTTTTTCCTCTACTCTTTTCTTTGTGGGGATATTCTTGTTTAATTGTGATTCCTCCTACCTGGAAAACTATTTTTCGTCTAAATCCACCATTTTTAGGCTATCTTTACTTTGACATCTAATACAGCCTGTCCCAATTCATACATACCTTCATTTCATTATTTTACTGATCATCTATGACATGCAAATAATTTGCTAGTTCTAGACCTGTAGAGTTGTAACTAAAGCTGTAACTCATGGTTTTCTTTCAAAGAACCTAGGTCCAGTATGTGGGATGAATACATTGGTAGGAAATAATGAAATCAAAGGGTAAGATGCTAGCACAGGTAGCCAAGAAATAACAGGAAAGAAACTGAAACAAGGCAACATTCTGGAAGACCTCTAAAAAGAAATGTACCTTAATCTAAATTAGGATATAATAAGGAGTTAGAAGACACACATATATATTTTATTGGAAGGAAGGAGAATGTGATATACCAATGCTTGGCATAAATGGAGATCTGTTTTCTTTATCTTTCTTTTTTATCCCCCCCTGGGAACCACAGGTAATTGGCTATTGATTTATCCCCATGCAAGTGCACAAGTTTGACAGACAATGTTGGAAGGATAAGTGAAGAATGAATCTTGCTTTGAACTTTACAATTCAGGTAATATGAAATAATTAAAGGACTTTGGATAAGGATGTGATATGACGATATCACATCCCAGATTAGAAGTGTGATAGTTTGGAGGGGGCAAAGCTGGTGAAGAGATAACTCTATCAATTGGAATACATTGTTAAATTGCATAGTTTTGCTAAGCATCACATTTTCATCTGAAAATAAAAAGGATATTAATAACTAAATTAAATAAAGAAAATATTCAGAATGGATTGTTGTGAGATCAAGGAATGTGTGTATTCCTGCACCAGCCTCTGGAATGTCAGTATCCATTTCTATTAGGAGCAGGGTGATAGTTTTCTCTATATCGTAATTCTCATGACAACCCATTCTTTCACATGAGTACAAGTATGGGGGAGATAGCACCCATGCTGGGAGTGAATTAACATGTACATTTATGTGCTTAGAAAAGGAACATTGCAAAATAGCCATTTCAAAGAAAGATCATATATGGCATGCATTTTATAGCTTGATCTAAAAATCCAAGCATAAATAGTGCTTGAGAAAATCCTAATTCTGTTTTGTCATACAAGTACAGAGGTGATATGTCTGCTTGAGCTATCCTGTTGAAGAATGCTTCCTAGCACTGAGCAGATATAAAAATACCTTTATAGGTAGATAGATTGTTAGTTTCCAAGTCTGCTTGTCAGGTTGAATGATATTTAAGTGTGAAGATCAGCCGTGAAGTTATTCACATTATCAGTTTCTCCTTCTTGCCTATAATTTTTACAAGACAAAGTCAATGAACCAGATAAATGAAAATGTGGATGTGTGAGTTTGCATATGTGTACGTTTTGTTCCCTTTTCTACAATATCCTCTTCTCCCATTGATTTATCCCCCTTAAATTAGTGCTGAATACCACAAAGACAGAAAAATGCCTTCTCATAAACACTTTTTGCTTGACTCCAAATTAGGCTTTGAAGGAGAAAAGAACATTTTCAAATGCTTTCAGAAAAGGAAGATTCCTGTGTGGAAGCTTTAATATTTTTTTCAAAGCTATGCCTAAGGAAATGTTCAGAAAATTAGCAACTGGACAGGATGGTTGAAAGCATCTCCCTTGTGGAACATGGTATTAATTTCAGGCAAATTTAACTGTGTGATTGAGTGGTGATTAAGCAGTGTAGAGACTGATCGTCGTGGGTTAAAATAATTTGTAAGGCTTAATTAATTGCTACAACAACTGATAGCCCTGTCAAATTGGCAAGTAAGTTCATTGATCTTAAATTCAGCTGAGCTCGAGAAAGACTGACAAAATAATTTGTAGACTGTGACAGAGAGACAGCTAGAGATAAGTAACGAGTGTGAAGGTAAAGTAGAGAATATACCCCCAAAAGAGATAAAACAGGATGGTAGTTTCAAAGGAAATATGCCTACATTTCTCTAGAGACAAGACCCCAGGAACCAAATACCTATCCTTCTCATGTATTGTACATAAGGAATTTTTTTGTACTTTAAATGACCTCCTTTTTTTCAGTTTATACTGAGCACATGATAAATAGATCAGATTCTGTGCCAAACTCATTTAATCTCAAGTTTTGAAAGTAGAAATATCCACACATTCGGACTGAGCTTAAGGAATGAAGTGCCTTTTTTCATATGATCTGACAAACCTCAGGTTTCTGTGTAATTCTCCCAAGGATGGAATATGTCAGCTGCATTCCTCTTTTTATGTTAAAGCCAAATGGATATATTTTGCAATGTGCTTTGGAATCTTTCACAAAGTTGAGGACTCCCTGGCACCCTAAGAGAAATCCATCCTTATCAGGGATCTCTCACCTTTCATTGATGCAATGAGTAACAAAGGGAAACAAGGGGCAATTTCCCGACTTCTTCCATGATTTACAGAAGCCAGTTCTTGACCTAAGTGTCTAAGTCGTGGCAGGGCAGTTCTAATCATTTTAGCTACACCTATAATCAGCAGCAATCTTGAAGCCCAGTTTGTCAGGGGAACATTACATCGTCCACAGAGAGGGTAAAGGAATCACATGAGTCATGTTACATTTGGAAGATTTGCAATGAGCCATGGAGTACATAAACAGTAATGAACTTGAAAACAATAATTAGAAAGGAGAGGCAGCCTGTAGACCTCTTCTAGAAAAGGATAAAACTCAAGTACTTCATATCAGACACCATTTAAGGACTGCATCAGATGATCTCAGTCTCATTGATCTCTAGTCCTCTGGGGTCACATCCTACATCCCAGCTCATGGCTGTAGTGATTATCTCTAAGTTCTTTTTTCAATTCCAAAGACTATCTAGAAAAAAATCATATCTGTAGTCTTTCAGAAGATGATCATGTAAGATTGATCAGTCACACTTGACACTAACAATTGATCCTTGAATTGACTTTTCTGCTTCTCTGCTCACTCCCTTTTGCTTCATTTCTGGACTCTGCCATCGCATCACACTCCACTGCAACTAGTTGAATGTAATCATTTGCTTTTATTAAATAAAACTTATAGGTGGCCATTGATTTGGATTGAGCTTCTGCATTATGCTCAATGCATCAAACAACAATGGAGTCACTGGTACTAAAATTTCATTTCACTAAACCAAAACTTAATCTGTTTACCTCTAAGATATGACCTTCTGAGAAATCAGGAGACATGGTAACCAATTTCCCAATTAGGTCAGTTTTCCAAAAATGATAGGAGATCCACATCCACCAATCAAAAGAGGCTCATTCAACCCAAACTAGCATGAGGAAATCTCCTTTGCTTTAACTCATATAAGGAAAGTAACTTAAAGACACTTGATTGATAACCAATCACCTTTTTTGCACTCTGCTGCTTCCTTGACCCTGTCAAGTCTTATGGTTTAAGAAGTCCCCCATTATCCAATGCAAGAATGTTCAGAGGTAAAATTATTAGATTATGAGAAATGTAACCTAATCTGTCCATCCTACTTTGAATGAACTATAACTGTATGAATGGGTGGGAACTATAAGCAGGTGGGGTATGGCTGGAGAAGTTGAGTTATGGGAGTCATGCCCTGGAAGGATTCATCTTTCCTGTCTCTACTTCCTGACTGCCATGATGTCCTGCCTTATCTTGGGCCCAGAATAAAGAAATCAGTCCACCATGGACTAAATTTCTGAATCATAAACCAAATTAAACTTTTCCTCCTCTCTACATAGTTTTTGTCAGTTACTTTGGTCACAGTAACATAAAGATGATCAATCCCTCAAACTACCTACCAAAAATTGACTGTTTCATTAAACCCAATAGAGCACTTCTCCAGATTTCACAGATGAGATGCTGCCCAATTCAAGAATCACTTACAAAAGCTAATTAGATCTTTAAAACTCAACTTGTTGAAATATTATTCTTAGATAGCTTGTATTTTATTTCCAGCAACACATAGTGAAATATAATTCCTCTTAGAATAAAAGGGAAATATTCCTTAGACAAAATTGGATTTGTGTTGTATCCATAAGATGCAAAAATTAAAACTAACACTGTGAGTTATCCCCATCACCCACCTTTGGTATCAGAAATTGAACCCAGGGTCTCTTAACAACTGAGCCACATCCCCAGCTCTCTTTATTTTATTTTATTTTTAATGTATTTGTTTTAGTTGTAGGTGGACACAAATATCTTCATTTTTTTTTTATGTGGTGCCAAGAAGAGTTAAGTTCTTGCTAAGTTGCTTAGGGACTTGCTAAATTGCTGAGGCTGACTTTGAACTTGTAATCCTCCTGACTCAGCTTCCTGAACCACTGGAATTATAAGTGTGCACCACCTCTCCCAGCTTATGACTTATTTTTATTGAAACTTACAGTTCCAAATCTTCCAAGGAGGTACCAAAGAGTTATGTATTCCTCATATATTTGGGTGAAGTATTTGGAGAATAACAATTATTTTATACTATTAGTTTCAAAAGAAAGTGTATCAAGTGTGAGAATTGCTGAGGTTTGACATAGCTAGGTCATTTTGTCTATTTTTGTGTTTCAATGCCTCTTTGGAGTAAGAAACCTTAGTTCTAGTGAGTACATTCATATCCATAATGATAGTCATTAACAGTCTCAATGGTTGGAGCATGCACATAGTTCAGAACCCATAGGCTATGCTCTTATCTCCTCTATTCATTTCTCATACTCTTACTTGAGAGGCAACTTGCTTGAAGGAATTCTTTCCACTGGTGTGAAACCAAAGTTTTTATTTCTCATTTAAACTGGCAATGCACTATTTTTCTTCATGAATAGCTTTCCAGTAGAGTATTTTGAATTCTCTAAGGAAGAGTCAAAATCTAGAAGAACTTAATGAACTGGAACCCTCTGATTTTTAGCATAAATATATGTAATTTCAATGAAAGCTCTAATTTAAAGAAGGCAAGATCAATGAACTAAGGAAAATATAAGACATTTGCAAACATTGCACTGAATGTTATTATTTGGTCCTTGACAATGCTTTGAAGATGTGGTTAAGCTCTTTAGAGAGTGACATATTGAATTAGAAGTGTGGAAAAATAAATTAACCAAAAAAAGTCATCACAGATTTATTCCATTTATTTTTTTAGTTCTAACAAATTACTGAAATAAAACTTTTTGTGCATAGACCTTTGAATTGAAAAGAAAATGTGATGTTATAGATACCGTAATAATGCTTTATACTTTTAAGTTTTTATTAATTTTTTGTTTATTATTTTATATAACATTCATTCATTAGGAAACTTTGAAATTCAAGAATTAACTTTGACATTAAAGTTATAAATGCAACTTAACAATGATTTCAATCCTCAACTTCCTAATGTTTAGTATCTAATATCTAGTGATTGTTCATTATAGTCCAAGTTATGATCAGTTTGTATGCAGAAGACCTTCAGATCACAGGGTAGAAGCATTTAGGTTAGTTTTCTTATGAAGAGGATAAAAATTGGGGATCCTGTAAAACATCTTGCAGTAGATAAATTTAGCCTTAAAAGATAAATTGGAAACATTTTGGGGCACATATTGGGTTTTGGGTTTGGAGACTATGTTATATTCCAAATAACATTAACAGTCATGCTGGTGTTAAATCCAGGCAGACATTTGGAAAGTCAATGTTTATGATTGGAGTAAATGTCAAAAGGTCACATGCCTTAGATGCGGCATGACAGAGAATAATATAATATAGAAAAGTTAAACTAATGAATATTATCATGAAATCTTTGAGAAATACTGAAATCCTTTTTTGAGGTAAGGGAATATTGTGATTAGGCTTGTGCTTGAAGAGTTCTTTTGGTCAGCATGTGAGAAAGACTGGGACAGAACCCAGTTGGAAAAAAAAAAAAAAACAGTTAAACATCTGGTTCTCTATTGTAGTCAAAAAATGAGGAATAGCAGAAAAAAAACACTGGAAGTGAAAATAAAGAATCAGAAATCAATAGGATATATAATAGAAGAGAAAGTTGGTAATGAAATTAAGGAAATCATTGAGATAATGTTATTCAGGATGAATAGAAAGTTTCTGGCTAAAGCAACCTGATGGTGAGTGATAACCCTCAAGAAATAAAGGAAAATCAGGCTTAGTAGGATGCTTTGGACCAAGGGGCAATGTGAGTTCATTTTAATATGTGGTATTTGACCTACATTTTGTAAAATGCACATGACAATGACTACAAATGCAGGACTCCAAATTTTGAGAAAGAATAAAATCCAAGATATATATGTATTTGGAGGTCATCTGCATTTAAGTGATAGCTAGAAATTTTAAATGGATGAGGTTTACTACATGGAGTTATACAATTTAAAAAGCATAATGAATAATAGAGGATTTCATGGAATTTTCATTTGAAATTTGAGTACAGTTAGGACACCTAATTAAGAACTCTGAGAAAGAACAAATGTAGTGATAATAATATTAATGTTTATGATAATAGTGACTACAAGTACTAGAATTTAGCATGTCTTAGACACTGAGTTACATGCTTACGTATGTTATCTTACTCAAACTTTGCAATTAATATGTAATTATCACCTATTCTTAAAGATGAGGAAACTAGGGCTCAAAATGTTATCAATTCACCTGATAGCACAGTTAATGTGAGGTATACCAAGTGGGGCAGAGGGTATTTTCCAAAGAAAGCTGCCATAGTATTTTCCTTTCCAAATGCTTTCCTGAAAACTTACCACTCTTCCATTAGAAACCTGGGTCCCATTATTTTGAATCTGGGCTATCTTTGATGTCTGCCTCCACCAAGAAATTAAAATAGAAAAAATATTATTTGAATTCAGAGTCTAGGTGACATGCACTTTTTCTGTGTTCTGCTGGGATGGTCACTTTTACCAATGGTCTCCTTGGTGTGAGAAACCCCAAGCAGCTGGTATAGAGGTTTGCTGGAGAAAAATTGTAACCTCTGATGCATAACTTGGTAGTCAGGTAAGAGACCTGCTGTTGTTTCAAGACACTAAGTTTTGGGTTCCATGTTTATGCAGCAATGGACAAATGATACAGATTTTGACACCTAAAAGTGGGGAGTACACATAAAAAAACATCTAAATGGGCAACACTGGCTGTGAGACTGGGGAATAAGTGAAAGCTAAAAATGTGTATTGGAGCCTTTTAGAAAACGCCTAAAGGACTCATAGTCAGCTATTGGTGAGAGCAAAAAAGTAAGAAAAATGTGGAAGGGAATACATTCCCTTCCCATTTGTTGGAAGGGAATCCTTGTTCTGTACTTAATGTTAAATTTTGAAGTTCTTTTTTATATCCGGGATACAGGTTCTTAGTAAGAGAGGCTATTTGAAAATATTTTCGCTCATCCTGAGTCTTTTATTTCCAGTGACTCCTTTCAATCACTTAAGAGTGACTTTCAAAGAATAGAAACTCTCAATTTTGAGGAAGTAAAATTTTTTTTCTTTTATTGTGGATGCACTTAGAGTTGCATCTAAGAAATTATTGCTTTATCTAAAATTCACAAAAATTTTTGCTTGTGTTTTCTTTTAACAGTTTTATGCTTTGCATTGGTGTGTGTGTGTGTGTGTGTGTAGTGTGTTTGAAATAAATGTGTATGATATGAGTGTGAGGACTGGACCCAGGGTTTTTATTGTTTGTTTTGTTTTGCATATGTATATTTAATTGTACCAGCACTATTTGATAAAAGGACTATCTTCTCCTCATTGAATTGCTTTTGCACATTTGTTGAAAATTCATTGAATAAAATGGCTCTATTTCTGAAATTTTATTATCTTGCATTTCACATTTTCTACTTTTCAACAATACCCCACTTTTTCAATCGCTTTAGCCTTTTGCTAAATCTTGAAATCAAGTAGTGATAGTCCTTCAACTTTCTTCTTCAGTTGAAGAGAAATCATTTTGTCTTCTAGTTCTTTACTTTTTATATAAATTCTGATATTGAATTAATTATAGTTTAATACTAACTTAAAAATTCTGCTGATATTTAATGGAATTTTGTCAAACTCATCACTTTGGAAAGAATTAATGTCTTAACAATTATCAATTCTTCAATCCACATATGTGGTGCATCTTTCCATTTAATTTGCTCTTGTTTGAATTTACTTACAGAGTTTTATAGTTTTGAATACACAGAATTTGCATGTATTTTGTAGCTCATATTTTTGGCACAATATAAAAGATAAGCTAATCATTTCTAAGATTTCATTGCTACTATAAAATATAGAATTGATTTTTACATTTTGATTTGGCATCCTTTAATCTTGCTAAACTCACTGATTTACTTATAGTATTTCTGTAGACATTTTGAATATTCCTCAGAGGCAATCATGTCAAGGCAAATGGAGACAGTTTTATTTCTTTCATCTAAAATACCAAGCTATAGCTTTCTTTTGCTCAATCTAATGCTCTGGATTGGATTGTCAGACAACATTGAATAATGGTGGTAATGTTGCCCACTTTGGCCTTCTAGCCATTTTCTTAAGCTTTATTAGGAAGAAAGTGTTCAGTATTACACTATTCAAGACGACAGTAACTATAGGTTTCAGGTAGATACCTTTTCAGAGATTGAGAAAGTTGTTTTTTATTCTAAACTTTTTGAGAGTGTCTATCATGAATGGGTGTTGAATTTGGTCAAATACATTTACTGAATCTGTTGTGATGCTCATGCTGTTTTTCCTTCAATCTGTTGGTATGGTAAGGTAATTTGATGCATTTTCATAGTAAAAATAATCTTGTATTCCCATAATAAACCAATTGTGCTGTGCATATTATCATATGAATGTATATCTAAATATATATTCCTTTTATATATAGTATTCATTATGTTTAATATTAATATTTTGTTAATATATTGCACAAAATCCTAAAACTGAATGAGAAATTTTGCATGTATATGAGAGTAGCTGCTGATAAACAGACAGATTCTTTTTCTTTGCAATGTCTTTCCAGTTTTAATGTAGGAGGAATGGTAGTTTCACTGAGTGGGGTTGTTTCCTCCTCTTCAATTTTCTTAAAGAGTTTCCATGACATTGCTTTTCTTTCTTAATATTTGCTAGAAATAACCAATGATGACTTGTTTTGCACTGTTTTTTGTAGGAATGTTTTAAGCTATAAATTCACTGTCTTTATGAGATTTAAAGCTATTCAGATTTTTCCCCTTCAGTTATATCTTACATTCAATGTATGTATTTGAATTGTCAAATTGATTAACATAAAATTTGTTTTTACTACTGTGTAAGCCATTGTGCCAATATGTTACGCTTAAAACACCAAACATTTAGCTCAAATTCCTCTGGGTTAGGAATTCAGGAGCAGCTTAGCAAGATGATTTTGGCCTAAGTGTCTCAAATGATGTCAATCATCAGAGGGCTTGAGGGGTCATAGTATTCAATTCCAAGATGAATCACTCACCTGACTATTGGAAAAGACCTCAGTTCCTTGATGGTTGTTGGCAAGAGGACTTAGTTCCTCAAACATGAGTCTCTTCACAAGCTGCTTAAGTGCTTAAGTGTCCTCACAACATGAAAAGTTCTCCAGAGTAAGTGACCCAAGAAAGAGAGAAGAGGAAGAAACATATTTGTTTTTCATTATCTAGCCACTACATTTGCACCACATCATTTCTATGTTACACCATTAATTAGAAGCAAGTCATTAAGTGAAATTCTCCTAGAAGGAGCAGGCATAAGATTTTAACTTCAGAAAGGTGTGAATAAAGTTTTATTGACATTTTTATATTACCACAGTTATTCATACTGATAATTTTGTTATCTTCTTTTATTATATGATCAATTTGACTAGAAGTGGACTCAATTTATTGATTTACACAATAAATTTTTAAATTGATTTTATACATTGCTTTTATTTTCTATATTATTACTTGTTCTTTTATCTTTATTTTCTTTCTTCTTCATATTCTGAGTTTGATCTCCCCTTCTTTTGTTTTCTTTGTTGAGTGGAATACTAGATCATTGTTTCAATACCTTTATACTTTTCAAATATAGACATTTAGTGCCCATAAACACCCCTCTAAACTCCATTGTACCTACATCCCATAAATTTTGGTATTCATTTTCATTCTGTTCAAAATACTTTCACATTTTTCTTTCTTTTTTGACCATGAATTGCTTAGAAATGTATTTCATTTCCTTATATTTGGAAATTTTAAAATATCTTGTTATTCATTTTGAATATAAATATCTTGCAGACAGAGAGCATACTTAGTATAGTTTGAGTCTTTTTAAATCTACTGAGTGTAATTTTATCACTCAGAATGTGGTGTGTCCTAGTAAAAGTCCTATGTAGTTTTTAAAAGAAAGTTAATTCTACAATGTTGCATGGCATGCTTCATAAATAACAGTCAGGTTAAATTATCTTCTGTGTTGTCACTGATTTAGTGTCAGCATTGTCTATCGATTATTGAAAGAAGGATGTTTAGTCTCCATCTCTAGCAGTGGATTTGTGAATTTCTTTTTGCAGTCCTGTCACTTTTTGCATTGTGTATCTGTCAGGCTTGTTATTTACTGAGTTTATAAGTAAGCAGGATTATTAGTTCCTTCTGATGAATTTATGAAATGATAGTCCTTATCATTCTGATACATTTTTTTCTGTGAAATTTATTTCATCTGATATTAATATAGTTTTTGTCTGATTACTTTTGGCATGGCATATATTTTTCCAACTTCTAATTTTATACCCTTAAATTTAACTGGGTTTCTTTTTCTTTCTTTTCTGTACCAGGGATTGAACTCAGGGGCACTTAACCACTGAGCCTCATCCCCAGCCCTTTTTTGTATTTTATTTAGAGACAGGGTCTCACTGAGTTGCTTAGGGCCTTGCTTTTGCTGAGGCTGGTTTTGAATTCGAGATCCTCCTGACTCAGCCTCTGGAGTTTCTGGGATTACAGGTGTGCCACTCTGCCCGGCTAATTGGATTTCATGTATTCAACACATGGTCAAGTATAGATCTTTTTAAATTTAACAATCTCTGCCTTTAAATTGGAATATGTACCGCTTAAATAAGTGACATGGTTGGATTTAAATTTACTATTGTATAGTTTGCTATTATCCAAATGTCCTTTTGTTTCTTTTCTCCTATTTTTCTGCCTTTGAAAGAATAGATATTTTCTACATTTCACTTTATGAACATTTTTACCTTAATATATGTATCCCTGGTTTAATGGTTAGTTAGGGTTTGAAGTAAACATCCTCATCTGATCTCAGGAAATCTTCAAGTAATACTGTGTCATCGCACATAGAGTCTAAGAACGATATATCAGCATCCTTCTCTTTGCCTCTCCTGGATTTTTGCATTTTCTGTTATAATTTTACTTCTGCTTTTTCTAAACTCTATAAAACATTTTCACTATATTTGTTTCTGACATATTTTAAAGAGATTAAGAACATATTTTATATTGGACATTTATTTTTCTCCTTATTCCCTTGCCTGGTTACAGTTTTCTACCTGGTAACCTTTTTCCTTTCTCCATTAAACATTTTACTATTTTTTATATTATTCTTTTGATGATTTTTCTCTAGGTTAAGTATGTCTGAAAAGGTATTTGCCTTCTTTGTAAAAAATATACTTTCAATTTTAGAATAGAGTTAGAGAATTGTTGCAAAGCAACACAAAAATTCCATACCCAGTATTCTCTATATCAATATCTCATATTGGCATGGTATACGTGTTGCAACCAACATTAATATATTATTATGAACTATATTCTATTTTGATTTCCTTGATGATTTGCTTAATGCCATTTTTTCGCTGGTCTAGGATACCATACTACATTGGATGCCACCTTCTCTCAGGCTTCTCTTTGCTGGGTTATTATCTTACCATTGAATTGCAAGAGTTCTTTGTCTGTTTTGGATATAAGAACTTTATCACATAAATATTTTTTAGATATTTTCTCATGTCTATGGCAGACTCTTTGATTCTTTTACCAATGACTTTCACATAGCAATGGTTTTCATTTTAATAAAGCCCCATCTGTTTTTCCTCTTATGTTGTGTGTATTTGATGCTAAGTCTAAAAATTATCTACAACCCAAGATAGACCCCTTGTTGTTTTTCTCCCTAGAAAATTAATTCTTTTTCATTTTACCTTTAGGTAAAGATTAATTCTCAGCTATTTTGGAAAAAAATATATGATGTCCATCAGGTTCATTTTGTGTGTGTGTGTGTGTGTGTGTGTGTGTGTCTAGCTGCAGTAGCTCCATTTGCAGACCATATTTACTTCTAGGAATTTCTCTGTACCATTGCCAAAAACTGGTTGACAATATTTTTTGGGTTTATTTCTGGGCTTTCTTTTCTGTTTCCTTGAGCAATATATCTATAGTTTCACTGAAGCTACACTGTCCTGATTACTGTAATTTTATTGTAAGTCTTGAAATTGGGTTATGAACCCTCTAGCTTTGTTGATCTTAGTAATCTAGAATTTTGATTTTTTTCCTTTCCCTATAAACTTTAGAATTAATTTGTTGATATCCACAATATAGCTTGCTGATAATTTATTAGGATTGTATAGAATTTGTATGTCAAGTTAAATGTTACTATTATGACTTGAAACATCTTTTAGATCAATTTAAAGTAAAGGTAAGAAAGTATTTTCTTTTATCTTCATCAGTTCCTTTTTCACCTCTCCTCCTTTATGTGTATACATATTTTATATCTATACTTACTTTATGCCTGAAATACTCTAATATTTTAATAAACAGATCTGCTGTTGATATATTTCCTGTTTTTTATTTCCAGGTAAAGTCTTTGTTTCTCTTTCCCTTTTGAAGAACAGTCATTTTTGTACAGAATTCTGGGCTGTGATTTATTTTTTCTTTCAAGAGTTTGGATATTTCAATACACTCTTATTATTTGCATGGTTTCTAATTAAAAATCCTCTGAAAATTCTTACCCAATTCTTCTAAAGATAAGATATGTCCCAAATCCCTCTGCTTCCTTTTAAGATTTTATTTTTATCTTTGGTCTTCACAGTTGAATATGACATGCCCAGGTGGGTTTTCATTTTGATTTGCTTTTGTCTTTGTTTTTGTCCTTTTTGACATATTCTGAATGTCTGGAAGAGTGTGACTCACTAAGAGGATTTTTTCTTTTAAGGGAAAAATCCAGTGAATGATACTGACTAAGCCCCCCATTAAGTGTTTTTGAATAAATTATTATCACTTCTTTCTTATGATTCTCTAATATTGCTGAGCCTAAGTAAGCTCTCCAAATGTGATTGGCACAGAAAGATTAACTTTAAAATGGGATATTGTTTCAATCAGCTTTTTCACTACTATGACTAAAACACCTGACAAGGACAATTACAGAGGAAAAGTTTATTTAGGTGCTCACAGTTTCAGAGGTCTCAGTCCATAGTCAGATGGCTCCATTCCTCAGAGATCCAGGTGAGGTGGAGAGTGTGACAAAGGGAAACAGCTCACATGATGATCAAGAAGCAGAGAGAGACTCCACTTGCCAGATACAAAATAAATTTCCCAAGGTCATGTCCCAATGCCCATCTCCTCCGGCCACACCCTACCCACCTTCAGTTGTCACTCATTTAATCGCATCAGGGGATTCATTCACTGATTGGGTTAAGGCTCTCAAACCCAATCGTTTGTCCTCTAATCCTTCTTACATTGTGTCACACATGAGTTTTTGAAGGATACCTCACATCCAAACCATAGCAGATATATTATCTAGGTCATTTTATATGTATTTCCTAAATTACACACATTTTATTTTTTAGGAAAAAAACATTACAAAGTGACATATGTAACTTCAGGTTGACTGCAAAAAAAATTAAATAAATAAATAAAAATAACAACAAAAAGTGTTATTTAGAATCACAGGAAAAACTCAACCAGCCCTATGATTTAGAGTGGTCAGGATGAAAAAGTTAATCAGTCAACAATATTTATGAAGTTCCTTTTAGGTGACTACTATTTAATAATGCCTTTTCCTCTACTCACAAACAAAAACATATAATTTTACTTTTTCAATCAAGCAGAAAACGGTGTATTTTCTTGATCCCTGTTGTCAAAGACTAAAACAAAAGCAGTAAAAATATTATTAGTAATAAAATTCATAGAAGTTGTGAAGCACTTTTCAGACCAGTTTAGAGTTAATTCTATTTCCAGCAATTTATTTCTTAATCGAAATCTTCATGGAACCATCAAAAATTATCAGCCCTAATTTTTAAACTTAAGTATTATTGCCAATATTATTATTATTTGTAGCCACAATAATTTTTCTAATATGTACTGGTTAACCCTAACAACACCTACAAAAAATAGTAAATATATAGCATTTTGGTTTTACATTCAATATTGAAACAAAGAAAAAAGTATTTTTCTAGTTGTTGCAATTGCTGTTAATTCTCATGTTTGTTTATTTATAGGGAACAGATGAAGGTCTAGAAAAGCAATCGAGGGCAAGATTGCCCTGGACAAGGAGTATCCTTTCATTGGTACGATTACGAATCCATTTGAAATGCCTTTCTTAACTCCCCATTTTGGGCTATTCTTGGCAGGATTAAAGGATTTAAATCTGGATTAAAGGATTAGATAACTCATAAACTAGTGTTTCATCCTAGAAAAGAACAAAACATGTTCTTGTAGATTCTTTTTGTCAAGGGATGAATGACTATTTATTCTTTTCAAGCATGCATTTTCCCATTTAAGCAAAGATAACAAAACATTTATTTTTTTTTCCCGGTCTTTGGCTGTGTGGATCCCATGTTCATCTTTCAAATGCTTGAATACACCTTCAGGGCTACAATAAGAACACTGCAACGGGGTTAAGCATTACCATTTCTGGATAATAATGTTATCAGGCAATCGTTGCTGTAAATGAGAATAATATGATGGCAAAACAGAAAAAATAATTGAATAAAAGTATAAAAATGTTCCCTAAATACTTTGATTTCCAGGGAAAATGCAGGAAGTCATTTTAACATATTTTTATTTTCATCATAAAGTTTTTGTTAAGACTTACATTTAAAAACAATATCCTCAGGAGTGACTCATGAGATAGCACACATGAATGAAATTCTTTACAACTTTGTGCTTAGTGAATAGGCCTTTGATGTCAGGTAAGCATATCCTTGGTAGACGAATTGATTGGGCAATGGTGCTGAGTTGCCAAATGTCTCAGTCTATGGAGATCCCTGCAAAGTGAAACTTCTAGCTCGTGCTAACATCCTTATATCAGAAGGTATACCTAAATCCTGCTAAATTCCACACCAGGATTTTACTCTCCTATGGCCAAAAGCTGGACAAGCCAAAAATTCATAAAACTACATCATGGTTTATTTGTGAAAATATACACTAGACTCATACATCTTTGAAAGGAATTATTGATACATTTCTAAATTTGCTAATTCAAATTATTTTGCCTTTCATTTGCCATTCTCAAGGGTTCCTCTCCCCAAAACATTATGAATATTTAAAAATTATCCACCTGTTGTCTTGCTACATATAGTCCCACTTCTTTCTTATTCCAAATTTCAACCTCAGAAGACCATTCTGGCAGCTTGCCTCAAGAAATAGTAATTCAGAGCAGATAAATGCTTTGACACAGGATCCAGAGAGTTTGATTCACCTGATTGACCAATTACTACTTGTATGATCTTGACAAAGTTGCTTAACAGCTCTGTGGATCAAATTGCTTATTGGTAAAATGAGCACAAACATGGTCTGAGAATAGTATCTGGCTCTTAGTAAATAGTAGCCTCTCCTAGAAAATTTCAGTTGTGTCAGATTAACATGATAGAAAAAAAGTATAGTGAAACAAGATATCTAAAGACCCAAAGTTACTGCAAGAAAAAGAACTGAAGGAGAAGACAACAACAATTTTAACAAAGTTTTGAAAGTAAAAAGGTGGGTGGGTGGAGAATTGTGTGCTAGTTGTGTTAGTTTTTCACTTCTGGTCACCCTGATCCCTTTCCCATTTTTACTCACATATACTGTTGTCCCTTCATGCTGCTTGTCATGCCTCAGCATCACTGTCAGAGAGCTGTCCTTAGGCTGCTAGAAGCCACTCTGTATGCTGTTTATGCCAGAAAGGAGCAGCAGATCTTATCAAATGACTCAGATAAGAGTTCTAAGACAGCAACTATCTTGCCTGTGACTGAATCAACACTGAGTCTGGGAGTTCCAATATGGGATTGAATTTTTCCCTTCCCAGATCCATTATCTCAACAGCCTACTGTTTTCTTAGAATTACTTCTTAAAAAACCACTTTAAAAAAAATTCCTTGCTTCAGGATTAGCTTTTGGGAAACCAAACCAAATACAATTGACAACTGATTTAGTACAGTCAATGAAATCACTACTTAGGTTTCTACAGGGGACATACTGATGATAAGTAAAATAATGCATCCTACATAATCCCTGGAAATTTCAATATTTGGAGACACTGTAAAATCAAGGCTAACACAGCAAACTTGAAAGATTGAGAATTTGTAAAAAAAAAAAAAATTTCTTGATCTTCATATCTAACTTCTTCATATAATATCCCATACAGGAAAACAGTCTGAACTTGAAGAAACCACACACTATAGAAGTTAAAGGGAGTGGAGATTAAATGTAACACAACCTATAAACATGTGGGGGCTTTAGCTATCTTTCCTTCCCTATTTCATAGAAAGTTAAGAGCTAAGTATATGTCATTCACTCCAAGTGTTCACTTTCACCAAGGAAAGATAATTTTATCTTGACAAAATAAATGTGTTCAGGGAAAGGGGTTTTAAGTACTAACATTGAAAATAAAATATCACAAACATTACCATGTGATGCGCTGTCAATGAAATTGGCTCACACTTGACTAGGAAAGGACAGCTAGGGATGTACAACTATTTAGGGAAAACATCCACTACAAATGAGAGGCCAAAACAAATACTTAAAAAAAGGCAATGCCTCAGAAACAGAGACAAAAGAAAACTGAATTACTTTGCAAACAAGATAAATTTTGCATATAAGCATGAAGAATGGTGTGCTGTGAATTAGAAAACATCAGAGAACAAGGAAGGAATTGTAAAAGGAATTACTTTTATACTTGTATCACTTCCCCTTCAGAATGGTAGAAAGGTAAATTAAAGGGAATCTCAAGAGTAAGAAAAAGAGTTGAAAAATGGAGATTTAACTGACAATTTGGGGCATTAAAAGTCTCTATCCATTTTTTTGTACTATTGAACAGGGCGGTAGGGGGGGACAACTCTTAACCATTGTGTCACATCTCCTGCTCCCTGGCTTTCAATATTTTATTTAGAATATTTTATTTAGCCAACAGAGGCTAACTAAGTTGCTTAGGGCCTTACTAAGTTTCTAAGAATGACTTTGAACCTGCAATCCTCCTGCCTCAGCATTCTAACCAGCTGGGATTATAGTATATGGCCACAGTGCTACAGTGCCCATCATCTCCACCATCTCTGTGGGAAGCCATCCTTATCTAGCAGAATCAGACTAGGTGGAGCCTCATGATGCAGAGGTCTGACTTCCCCAACTGTCAGATACAGAGGTGAAGTCTGTTCCAGATTGCCAGGGATATGTGGCACTGTGGGAGTTGTTCCCCATCTGCTTCTGCAATAGTCCTTCTAAGAAAATGGCTCACCTAACTCCACCCTACCCTGTTCATCACAGAAGAAGCTCCTCCCCATCTTGGCCCCCACTTTACCTATTGTTATAAATCAAAGAGAATTGGGCTACTCCATGTGTTAGGGACCAGAGCTGGTATGGCCAGACCCATCATGCCCCCTCTCATTTAAAAAAAATAGCATTGGTTCTTGTGTTTTTATTGATTAGACAAG
The DNA here is from genome assembly GCA_020662805.1 of Glaucomys volans. NCBI lineage: Eukaryota > Metazoa > Chordata > Mammalia > Rodentia > Sciuridae > Glaucomys > Glaucomys volans. Next base: position 408,704 of record JAJEJO010002486.1, on the reverse strand, counting down.
TTTATGGGTAATTGATTGATTTTTAGCCAAGATTGTCCTCTGGCAGTTAACTCTTTCTCATCCACATGGGATGTGGCTGAGACACCTCCACACATCTCTTCTAATAACACATAGGAGAGTAAAGGAAGAAAGGAGAGAGGGAGAGGGAGAGAGAGAGAGAAGGAGAGAAAGAGAGAGAGAGAAAGGAAATTAGCAACAAAAGGGTGAAAAATAGTCCTCCCTAAACCAAAGACTGGTCTGAAAGGAACCACAAAGTTCATGTTTAATGAAAGAAATGAGCCCTGCTCTGTTCAGAAAAAAAAAAAAAAGAAAAAAAAATGGCAGTTTCCAGCAGTCTGTGTGTGTGTGTGTGTGTGTGTGTGTGTGTGGTGAGGGGGTGTTAAGAGTGTGCAGAAACAAGGAAAAGTAGAGTCACATTGACATAAAAGTGAAAAAAGTATGATATAATTTCTTAAAAACACAGTGGATTTTATAAAACAATGCCTTCATTTTTATCCCATGGTGAGTGGCCAATAGAAGACATGCAAGGCCTGAAATAATTTTCTCCTTTGATTCCCTTTTAATCTACAAAAAAGTGGGTTTAATAAACAAACAATAGAGCAAACTCAAAATAAAAAAGCAATGCAGTGAAGTCTTTATCCTTATTAAGTTCATATTCTCATAAAATAGTCAATAAATAATTATGTAGCAGATTGTGATAAATATTTGAAAGCAAAATCAGGGTAAAGAAAATGATGGCTGTGGGATACTTTGGCTAAGATCCAAAGAAATTTCTCTGGGCTTGAGAAACAGGACAGACAGATGAAGAATGGATAAAAGGTGTTCTCGGTCAAGTGTGTACCAAGTAATAGGTCCTGAGAAGGGAAAGTGTCTGGTTGTCCAAGAAACCAGAGTGACTGCAGCAGATGGGGTGGAGACGAGGTGACAAAGTTGAAGAAATAGAAGTGGTGAAGTTATGAGGATATGATTGACTTCGGGAAAGACTGGATTTTATTCTGTGACTGCCTATCAGTATCTGCAGGAAGACTTTGAACCACATGGCAGTATGAACTTATTTACTTTCCCTGCTAAGTGGGGAATAATGGGGAAGATATAATACACAGAAGTGAAGAAACCAGTACCGTACTTGTGTTTTAGACCAGTTTTAAATTTCGTTGTTTATTATGACTCTCTTTTCCAAAAATAATATTTTAAATTAGTACTGTGACTATCATCTTCATATATATTTGAAATATTTTGGCAGTGTAAGGGCTATACATATGGCCCTATGTTTGACAGGATACAAAGAACAACCCAAAACTCCAGGTATAATTTCTTTAGAACTCAGTTCTGCATGACATGATCATTTGTCATTTGTGACTATTCATTATGAACTCTGGCTAAAGAGGTTCTATGAAAACATTAAAATGACTAAAGTGTATTTATTTATACACTCTAGAACCAGTTATCAAAATGACTGACAAACTCTAATAGCTTGGGGCCAGAAAAGACATTTTGAATCATTGCTACAAAATAATTGTAGGAAGAAGAAGAAAAATAAATGAGTTATCTGTTTATGTGCAGGAACAAATTTGAATTATCAAAAACTGTTATCTATAATACCAATACTTTAAACAAGCAAAGTTAGCCTGATAGTCTAATTAAATATGAAAAAATGGCTATTTGATACTCATGCCAACTTTATTTCTTTTGTCTTTTGTTCCAGCTTACTATTTTCTTTTCTTTTCCAACTACAAAAAAGACAAAAAATTTTTAACTAAAAGATGTATATATCTCTTAAGTAGACGAAATGGCTGTTTTAAAACAGTCTTTGCTATATTAAATTTATCCTGGGACATATGCTAGAAATGGAAACTAGAGTCATAATGTGCTTCTGGTCCTCTGGGAAACTTTTTTAACTCCACAGGCTATGAAGATCATCATAAATCCTTAGGACAGTAATTTAGAAACTGCTAATGATTGCATTCTTGCATGTTAAAGGAGATGTGCAGGGTCAGCAAAGAGCCACTAATGACAAGCATGAAGAAGATGGAAGTCATGGCTTGCCTGCACAGGGGAATCTTTACATGCAGACTTTGTCTTTCAAGCTCAAAGTTGTCAAGAAACTCCATTTGCCACATTTTCCAAATGATGCGCTGATTAAGAAAGGTCAGTATGTCTTTTGGGAAGTTGACAGTAGTGATATAGTAACTATGCAAAGCTCAAGTCTCTGGAGTAGTATTTGTGTCTAATCTATATGGTCACAGGAAATATAACTGCCAAGAATGCCATATTCATCATCTTGAGTGGTTTTATCAGCACTACCTGATGTCGCCCTCTAAAGAAAAATCACCAAAAATTTGCTTTGCCATTCAATCATGTATCTTTTGTGAAATGTGCTAGGGGCAAATTGTGTGCCTAGTGTTGAGATAATAAAGGAGGAAATAAGACACTGTCCCTGCCCTCATTATGCTCAAAAAATAAGAGGAATAACAGATAAAGGAAACACTGTACTCCAAAGTGATAATTGCTATAGTGCAAGTAAAATCAATATGTTGGGGGAAGTAATAAGTAGCCCTAGTAAAATCTCCATAAAATATGTGTCTACAACCTAAGATTACAGGCAAACTTATAGAAAACTTAAAGATTCTTATTTATACCTCAGGAAAATAGTGATAGTTTCAAGTTTTCAAAAGTGTTTGTACCAGAAACACTAGGATTAAAATATGAATTCTAACTCTTTTACTTTTCTACTCTACTATATAAGCAAAGGTCATTCTTCATTAATTCTGGTCATAAGAATATTTATTGTAAGCTTTGAATATATGATTGCCTTTTCAAGAATGTGGCAATGAAAATGAAAACAAATACACATTTTTTCTGTGATATAGCTTACATTATAAGAGCAGGCATATATTTATTATTCAAGAGAATGTAGAAATAAAAATTATAAATAATTCCCAGTATGGGAAGTAGACTGTTAACATCAACCCTCCAGCATTTAACCACTCTAAAATCCCTCACAAAATAAGAAATAATAATAATAATACAAAGACTTGAAGGTTCTCTGGAGTGAAATGGGCCAAGTGTAGTTGAGAAAGAAATCAATTCAGAAAATGGAATCAGCATGGGGTGAGTCTCCTAGTTTTGGAGTTTTAGCCCACTGACAGGTATGGTCACTGCTGGACTTAGGGAAGCTGAGTCTCTGAGAATACCTGCTCTCTTTCCAATTGAGGCACTACAGAAGAAAGCCTTAAGGGTTCGAGTTACCAGAAATGGAACAATCCCAGATAAAGAGTTTCAACGCACAGGACTCCAGTTTATCCACCTTAACTATGACCAGGGAGCTGGCTGACATTTGAATAGCAGACACTTCTGCATAGGGTAAAAAACCTTAACTGAGAATCAATGTTCCTCCCCTTATTGATGAGACAGAATTTACATCTTGCTCATAAAGGTCACTATCTGCAGAAACAAACAAATAATAAAAACACTTTTTGAAGGAATATAATAAAATCTACAGCCTCAGAAATAACATTTACAATGTCTAGAATAAAATTAAAAATTATTTGATATAAAAAGTAATAGGAAAATATGACCCATTTTCAAGTGAAAAGACTGAGGCTAATAATGAGATGAGTCAAGAATTTTAGCAGATAATATTGGTATGTTTAATGAATTAAAAGAAGTAGGATTGCAATGAAAGAAAATATATAAAATCTCGGAAGACAAAATTATTTTAAAAGAACAAATTAGAAATTTTATAACTATAAAATTAAATTATCTGAAAAAATTTCATTCTTTGGGCTCAATAATAGAGAAAAGAGACAAAGACCTTGAAAATATGTTAATAGACCTCATATAATATGAAGATCAGAAAGAAAAATGATAGAAAAAATAAGATCGAGGATTCATGGACTTCTGCGCAAATAGTCTAAAATTCACATAGGGTCCTAAAGGGAAAAAACACGATAACAGAGTATTTGAAGCAATAACAACTCAATACCTAATTTGCTAAAGCACAAACAGATTGAGAAATTCTGTAAATTCCACAAAAGTTGATATGAAGAAAACTATATTTTGACAAATCATAATCAATTCATTAAAAATAAAGATAAATAATTTATCTTGAAAAGAGCCTACACAACACATATTATAAGTTTTGTAGAAAAGTGTTTTTGAAGGACTATGAACTTCTCAGGGGAAAGAAAAATGTTTTTGAATGACTATGGACTTCTCAGGGGAAAGGACCTTTCTTTTTTTTTTTTTTTTAATTTATTTTTTTTTATTGAACACAAATGGAGTACAGCTATTGTTTCACTGGTTGTACACAAAGTAGAGTCACACCATCTGTGCGTTCATGCATTTACACAGGGCAATGGTATCTGTCACACACTCTGTTATTAATTTTACCCCCCACCCGCCCCCATCCCTCCCTTCTCTCTATGCTAGCTATCTTTCCTCCATTCTTGCCATCTTTCCCCCCCACATTATGCATCATCATTCATTTATCAGAGAGACCATTCGGCTTTTGGATTTATGGGATTGGCTGATCTCACTTAGCATAACAGTTTCCAACATCATCCATTTACCTACAAATGTCATAATTTTATTCTTCCTTATAGCTGAGTAATATTCCATTGTGTATATATACCACAGTTTCTTTATCCATTCCTCCACTGAAGGGCATCTAGGTTGATTCCATAATCTAGCTATTGTGAATTGGGAATCTAACAAAAGATGTGAAAGACCTCTACACTGAGAACTACAGAACACTAAAGAAAGAAGTTAAAGAGCATCTGAGAAGATGGAAAGATCTCCCATGTTCTTGGATAGGCAGAATTAATATTGTCAAAATGGCCATACTTCCAAAAATGCTATACAAATTTAATGCAATTCCAATTAAAATCCCAATGACGGACCTCATAGAAATAGAGCAAGCAATCATGAAATTCATTTGGAGGAATAAGAGACCCAGAATTGCTAAAGCTATCCTTAGCAAGAAGAGCGAAGCAGGGGGTTTCACAATACCAGACCTCCAACTATATTACAGAGCAATAGTGATAAAAACAGCATGGTATTGGGACCTTTCTTAATCATTATGTTAACAACATAATGACTAAAATCTTTAAAGAACTAAAAACAAACAAAAAAACCTACCTCAATTCAGAATTTCATATTTGTGAAAGAGGTTCCAAAAATAAAGCAAGCTAACAGCATCTTAGAAAAAAATATCAAGAATTATGTGTAAGTCATTACAGAAAGTGGATGAAGACTTAGTTTTCCCAATTTGTTTTATGAGATCATAACTTTGACACCAAATCATACATTATAAAGACGAAAAAGGTTACATGAAAATATTACTAACAAACAAATCATGTCATAAGCAACATACTGAAAGAATCAAGTCAGAAATGCAACAGGCAACCAGAAGCCACAAAGTAAGCACACGCTGAAAAGTAAAGTTTGGTGTCCAGGAATTCACAACTTTTGCTGGGGAAGGCAGGAGGGAAGGCCTGAGACAAAAAGAATCCTCTCTTAACAGGAGAAAGGAAAACCTTGAATGGAATACACCTACCTTAGGATAGAGCCACACATGTCCTATGGGTCCCACCAAGGATTCATCTACCTAGTTAAAAGGAAAGTATAGGAACCTTAATAGAGTAAAGATGAGAGAAAAAGGTTAAAAGATGGATTGTAAAAGGATCCTGTTTATTTAGAGACAACAGTAAATGAGAGTAGATCATAATAGAGTATTGAGCAAAAACAAAAGTTGATGGAAAATACAGAAATAATTGAAGGGCTCATAATCAGAGAGGATCTAGAGGGGGCTGGGAGGGGGCAGAATGTGTTCCTTTATCTAAAGACATTTAAATCATTTTATTTCTGATCAGCAATGCACAAGTAACAAACAAACAATCTGAATGGAGAGTGTCTATACCTCGCATTTCTAGGAGGAATGCCATAGTGCTCCAGTCATTGGACTTTTCATGAAGACATTGAGAACACTCAAAGAATTTGTAGATTCTGAAATAGAAAAAAGGTGGGGGGATATGAAAAGCAGAAAGAGCACATACAGAAGTTTATTCTGAAGTTTGACTTCCAAACAAGGTCTGTTCTATCTTTTAGGATGTATTTCCGGATATATATATTTCTATAATATCTGAGTGTGCATTTTACACTACTGCAAAGACTATCGGTTTTTGAAATGAAAATTCAGTTGGCAGGCATAAGAAATTAGATGTTGTTATCATTTATATTGCAATCATTTACCAAACTTAATGATTAAATATAACAATGAGAAAATTTAATAATTGACATCATGTGCATTTTGATAAATTAATAATTTGCTGGAGTTATGGGAATTTTTATTGTGAGAATGAAAGTGAGTGGGAAACAGAATTCATAAACAAATTTTATGGAAATATTTAGTAGAATCTAAGAGAAATAGAGAAAAAACAGAAAAGTAACAGAGAAAAATAACAGAAGCATCAAGTGTCCATGGCCAAGCATGTATTTATCTTCCCTCTTCATCCTGTATCACATTGTCCATTAGTCCTGGGCATCAGCATAGGCTGGTTTTGGTTCTATAATTAAATCTCATTATAGATTAAATGAGCTATGGTGGATTGTTTGGGGGAAGCTTAAGTACCATTTGTAGCATTCCTTTGTTTTTATGAAATAAATGTGTTTTGTATTTTAAAAAGACCTAATTTATAATGTGGAAAGGCAGAGGATGCTGATATACTTTAATTATTAGTACTGGCCCCAAATCATCTAAGGTTGTAGTTATTTAAGTTGTAATTCTTTGTATATAATTTTACTATTTTGGGATAGGGCTAAGAGATGAATAACTTAAGGCATAAATTGCATTCAAAACAAAGAAAGAGTCTATCGTTATTGACCTGAACTGACTCCAACAGTGGCAAACAGTTGCTTTGAACACAGTTTTTGTCAGCATGATATCACCTGTATTTCATGCAGTCAAGGGTTTCTATATCACGTTTACAGAATAGATTTACTGGTCTAATTTTAAAGTCCAATAACGAATATTTTGAGTAACTTTTGGGTGAAAGCTTGACACTCAAATTTGATACTCAAAGCATAAGAACAATGGTTGAATAATATTTATAATTTTTGGTGGATATGTTTTCAAATCAGGTGGTCATATCAAGGACTGTGAGTTGAGTTTAGAAGAATTTCTTTTCTGATCACAATTCATTCTTTTAATCCAGACTTGTGAAATAAAGTCCAATTAAATTCCAACTAATGAGACTGACACTACTCAAAATATTTTTGTATCCTGTATTTCTTATCATTTTACCTAGTGGTTTGGCAGTTTATAGAATGAGAAAGGCATTCCAAGCTGTAGCATTAACCTGTTAGGCTAAAATTCACAGTGAAGAGAGTAGCCAAACTTTAAAACATTCTTCTAAAATGGGAATCTTCAGAGTAAAATCTATGAGGACACTCATATGTGCAAAGATAGGAAGAAGGTGGGAATAAGAAGGAAAGGAATGCGTTGAGCAAAGTAAAGTTACTGATAAAGACATGGCTGTCCAAAGTGTATACAAAATTTCAAAATATTATTTTGGATCATATATTGAGATGCAATGCATTTATTGTTAAAATATTAAAGGGCTCATTTGAGTTTCTGCTAATTGAATTATTGATGGCAAAACCCAAATCCTTTATCAGGAGTAAATTTTATCTTTAAAATGCTGTATTGAAAATGTCTTGGTACTAGAGCGTTATTCAACATCTTCGCCAAACTGATTAATTCTTTACTAATTTAAGTTTTGAATAGACAGCTTTTATAACAGTGTGCTTAAATTCAAAGACTAGCAGCATGAATTAAAAAGTCCTTGGGTGCATGAATTAGTGAGAGGTTGTACAATGTGTCAGCATTAAATTGGTGACTAGCAGTTTCAGGAATGATCTATGTGAGAATCAATATTGCTATTTAAACTTAATGCTACACCTATTTGTCCTTATGGATGTTTACCATTCTCAGATCACTTTTATTTAATTCCAGTTGCAGATGATGAAAATTTGTTAGAAATAACATTTAAAAAATATTTATTATGATATCATGGTATACTAGAAACAAAATTGACAAAATTAATTAAAATATAATCTATATTCAAGCAAATGTTATTTTCATTTTATAAAGGAATAATTTTTTTTATTATTCACAGACACTGCTGGTACATGAAATTATGTATTTATGTCATCTGCGAATTATTATCAAGTGAGAAATGGAAAAAGTAACCTTTCAAGAGCTTATATTGCTATCTATGTATACGTTGTATATGTGTATATATGTTGTGGATGTGTCTACACATTCATACATATACAATGAAATTTATATATACATATATATGCACACAGTAGTACACATATATATGGTTAAAACGTTATTCTACTAGATTCTAAGTTATATCTATCTTCAAAACATTAAAAATAAATGACAGAAGATGAAAAATGTCTTTAAAGACATTGAACTTATGCCATGATAAAGAGAATTCTGTATGTTCGAAACATGATAATCAAACTAAAGTATTTTATAAAATGAAACAATGGGACAAAACTGGCTAAGGAAGCTAATACATTACAATTAGACAGACATCTGATTGAAAAAAAGACTAAAAAATTCTAACATACAAGTAATGTGAAGAAGAGATTTCAAATCTAACACCAAATAGTACCTACTAGATAAATAAATACTTATTTAAGTATATGTAAAAACTATCTTCCAAATGGGGCAAAAAAATACATGGCTTTGTTTCCCCAATTAGATCACAGTTCTTGAACATCTGAAAGTCATGTGGTGCTCTGGTTACTATTGGTAAGGCTGTTTGGACTCAGTTTGACATGACCACAGCCATCTTGCATCATAACTGCATGATTAATCCAGAAAAATCCTAATTTGTCTGTCTTGCAGAGTTTCCCAGCAAATGATAAATAGACCAAACCATTAGACTAGTAGGTTGAGATTTACTACTGGATCCTGGTGACCAGAGATATGCCTGATGCTTTGCTATTAGCTTAAGATAAACCAAGTGCTTTCTGGATTGGATGAAGTCACTTTTCTAACCAATATGTACACCTTCTTCTGATCTCAATTGAGGGAATCCACTTTGTCTTGCGGCTACCCAGGACCAACTTCTGTTAATAAGTCCAACAATAAACTATACTCTGAATTCTCAGTTTGTCTGTCCCTTTTATTTGGTCTTTTGTCACCTTGGGGCCTGTTTTCAAACACTGGGACTGAGTTATTCCATAAGACTTTCAGGGATTCCATATAAGGTAGCGTAAACAACTAAACTGTGCCCAGTTACTGACAGAAGTGCACACACAAGCTACATTTAAGCACAAAGAGAAAGGAGAATGTTGGAGGAGTGATGGGGAAAGGAAATTTGGTTCTCTCAAAAGGGAAAACAAAAGGGAGTTTTGAGGTTTGCTGTAAATATTTAAGTCCAAATATGCACATTTGGATTCATCTATTGTTTTGGTTGTTTCTTCAACTCACCCAGATTTGTGACGTTTCATCTGTTCTGTTATTTTTCTATGGTTATTGATATAAAACAGACATTAGAAACACTCATGAAGGTAACAAGAATTCATGTCACTCTGACTTATTCTCATGCTTTATTATATCTAGGTAAAATATTAGTATTTTTATTCACTTACGGCAAATACTAGGCTTTTCATAAAAACTTAATGATTTCCTGGAGGGGGTGTAAGGGTATTATTGCAATCATAATTAGCATTGTGAAATATAGACAGATCTAGAGTATTAAATTAAGGCTAGGGGAAAAGTTGGGGATGAATTATTGCTACTTTCTTATGCTCAGGATCATTTTCTAGCTTGGGATAATTACTAGCATTTGACTCTCAGGAATATGATGGATCTCGGAATATATATTCACACACACACACACACACACACACACACACACACACACAGAGTCAGAGGCTCCTTTTATCTAATGGAGTCTCTGGTTCTACTACAGTATCCAGGTATCCATTGAACACTGGCTTTAATGAAATGGGTGTTTTCATCTATTTCTCTTTGTATAGATAAAACAGGTATCATGAGAAAGAACTATAACATACTCTATGTATCTCTTAAGTTTGGTTATAGTCACAGAATATAAAAGCAAAAATGAAACCTAAAACCACGTTACCTAACTTTTACTTGCTATGTGTAGTATTGGAAGAGTAGCACTCCAGAGGGGGAAAAGCAAACAAAAATATTCTACATTGAAATATGGTAGGACACGTTTGGATAAGCAGAATAAATAATTTACTCATTCAAGACTTCTTGGAGCAGATTTTGGATCACAAGCCAATCCTCCTGCTTTCAGAGTCATTGTCTTTCCTAATCCAACAAGCTGCTCAATTTAGCCCTTAGGCCCAACATCCTCGGTTTGAGGCCCATGTGAATCTAGTAGCTTTAGGATGCAGTGCTCTAGTCTAACCAGGGTAGGGGTATAAACAGGGAGTATAAGAGAGGGAATTTATTAGTTAGGAGCAATGTTTCCTTGGGTCAGAAGTTAGTGGACATTTATCCCAGTGTCAGCTTCTCCTAGCTACATGAATTTGAATAAATGGATTCATTAAGGTACAGATTCTTCATATTTGAAATAAGGTTGTTTAGAGAATTAAATACGAATTTTTTTTAAATTAGTTTTTGTTGAGTCATCATCACCTTTCCAATGAGTTTTTCAGTTTCATCTTCAATTATAATGGGTCTCTGTTTCATAGGTTTTTCTAAAATGGTATCAAGGAAAAGCAGAATTCTTTTAGAGGAACCTAAGAGGGTATTCTTGCAAAGACACTGTGTTGAAACAAGCCTACAGTAACTATTATTTTAATTAAAATATGAAAATCTCCCTCTCTTTTCTTCTCTCTCTCTCTCTCACACACATACCCCAAACACGCGCACATACATACAAACATATTTTTCTTCTTTCCTGTATTTTGTGTTAAAGGACCTTGTGACATCATATTAATGATTGATCTTCAGGAAGTATATCAATTTTAAAGATGCTTTCAAGCATTCCTTGCTCAACTGAAATGTTCAGTACCCTGGCAACAACACTGATGTCAATTTCTTTTTAGTATCTGAATTAATGAGCAAAATTTTATTCTTTTGTCAGTCTGATCATTTAGTGTATTGTCATGCTAATTACTTAAAGTAGCTTATATTTTACCCCCTGAAGATGGTGTTTCTTAAGATAACAATGGCAGTGTCTATTTCCTAAGCCTATTTATATTGAAAACAATGATCTGAAACTAATCACTGAAGTTAAGCCTGAAGAATTCCTCAACAACTATAGACAAAAATCATATAGATAGTTACAGTTTAATTTGTTTTAAGACATAAAGACTTTTGGGAAAAAATTTAAAAACCAACAAACTAAAATTAAAGCTATCCTCTCTTATAAAAATAAAAGGATGGATGTGTGGTATAACACAATATCAAAAAGATCTATAGAATCTCATTGTAAAAGGGGTTCTTTACCCTTTGTCTGCAATAGAATTTCCTGGGGAGCTTAAACAAGGGCAATGCATGAACCATACCTAAGTAAATAAATTAAAGAATTGGTAACGCCTATAATCAAAGTTTTTATAAACCTTTTTAGGTGTTAAAATGTGCAAAAAGGTATTCAAATTAACTGACCTATATAGCATTGATGCCCATTAAGGAAAAAAAAAAAAAAAAAGGTTCCTAAACTTGTTGGTATCATGGGAACTTTTGAGAGTTGGATAATATCTCTTGGGCCTTCTGTCACCAGAAAACTTCACCCATACACACCCTCACAGTACCCAGACACATTCTCATACTCATACACACACGTGATGTTTGCAAACAACTTAAAAGGTATAGTCAAATTCTTAAAGCCCATATTAAGAAACCACACTTCAGGAACAACACTTAAATGATTGCAGGAGGAATCGAATCCCATTCAAGCCTTGTCAATGAATCAAGTAGCATCACCTTGGTGATTGCTTCATTGTTTAAAAATGTCTACTGTGAATGACATTGTTTATGACTTCAACTTACAGCTCTTTCACCAGCTCACATTCGAAAGGCAAATGGAAATCAACTTGTGCATGCTTTGTGTGACCACAAGTAATTTACATTCCCTTTCCAAGTCTGTTTTCTTATCTGAAAAGCTAAAAATTTATAGAACATGGGGTAATAATTCAATGAAACATATTACACCAAAATTTAAAACAATCAATGAATATTAACATTGTTTTGTTATATTCTATTAGTTTCATATGCTTGCAGTCTTAATGAAATTTCCCACTTAGTATTTTCATTTCCAGGAAATAGTCACATTAGAAAAGCAAAAGAAAACAAATCAGCTATAAATAAACAAAACGAAGAATGAGATAGCCATTGTGATCTCCTTTCACTTTGATTTAATTTGTGCTCGAGGAAAGAAATTCAGAATTCAAAGGAAATATGGGGACACTGCCTGTGCTTCCATTTTAAAAATCTGTCTCTGTTGAGTTAAACACATTAGAGAGGCTATTTTAAGGACTCATGTTGCTGATTCATGCCAGTTTTTGTTGCCTTTGTCTGTTAGATCAAACTAACTCTACTTAAAACAAGTCAATTTTAGTTGTTAATTAAATATATCATTTTCCCTCACATTTTTCCATACCAGATACTAGTATTGTTTCCAGATCATACCACTAACGAACTGTCATGGGTTTGAATTTGAATTTCAGTATCATGTCTCCTCTCCCATGTGACTGCTGAAATGGCATGGCATGTGGTATGATTCTTAAAATACCTTAATCCAGATTTTCAGCTATTTTTCTCTTCTTCAAACCTATAGAGGCTACATGTCACTTCAAAGTAATCCAACGTTTCCAGATGCAAGAAACACCTTGAAACTGACACTGACAAAAGGGAATCACACTGCTGTGCTGATTAAGATCCACAGAGGCAGAGATGCTCCTGTGCAACACACACAAGCCAATTTACCAACATGCTAACCTGCCTGAACATTTCTCCAAGTTCTAAATTTACATGGCCTCTGTATTCTGTAAATACAAACATTCTTTCTGTTACACATTTCTATTAAAGAACTTAAATTTCCAATGTAAATGTTTAATTATGAACTTAAGAAATGAAGATGTCTCTTTGAAAAAGAGAAGAAAAATAGTTATTAGAAACCAAAGTTGATGTGTGTTAAAGCAACCTTCTCTTTTTCAAGCCTTTCATGCTCACCACTATCCTATAAAGTAGGTGTATTTGACCTCCCTTTTACAAGTGAGTGGCCTGTATTTTAAAGGGGTTAAGTGACTTGCCCAAGATCACAAAATAGGTAAGTAACAAAAATGGAATTTGATTTCTCTTCTGCTGAGATTCTCTAACCTAGTATTAAATTATGACACAGTGCTCCTTTTAAAAGAATAAAAAGTTAGCACTTTTTTCTGTACTTAAAACTAAAAGTAGCAATGCTTGGATAAATCAGGGCATTGTGAAGAGGACTAGTGTAGGAAAAATTTAAAATTCCTTTTGTATTATAAAGCAATTATACATGTGAAATGGCAATAAAAATATTAGATGAGAAACTGTACTGATACCTATAAGTGGCTCTATAACATCTCAAGGCCGTGCCCTGCATTTAGATGAAGCTTGAAACTATCACTTAATTCTGTATCCTATGTATGCAACTCAAATCATAACAGGATATTTAAAAATATTTGAGATGGTTGAGAGAAAAACATTGTACCACAAGTTCTAGGTTGTTGAAAAAAAAGGCCTAGTGGTGTAATGTGGAAGAGCAAAAGATATCTGAAAGGATATATTGTTATTAACTTCAATTATATAAAGCAAAAATAAATAAGAAGCAAACAGTATGAACTTATATGTATGTTTTTTAGACCCAGCTGGAAGCTATATATAAAAAAGAATATCTCTGAGTAATAAATAAATATAAAAAAGGTCATTTGGTGTAAATCTTGAGATTTTTATAAATCAAATTATTGGCATTCAGAGGGAGTTAGAGAGGATCATTATTATAAACATGCTTCCATTCTGTTTCTACCTCACTGATTCTATCAATTCATAACATTTTTATTTTGTGGCACCTTAACTAAAGAGGATTCAAATGAGTGATTCAGATATCTAAAAATATGAATTTGGGATGCTATGAAATGCTTTAGGTAAATAGCCTTTCCTGTTCTAAAAGATGGCAGGCAATCCGTTAAAGAAATCAAGCCTACATGTATTTTAGCAATTTTGCTGTTAGAGTTATTGGATATTTCTTGAATTATTTTCTCCATTTCTCCCCTTTTCCTATAGAATGCTTTCATTGCCAACTACTGGTAACATTATTTTGTCTGTGCTATTTCCACAAAATATTAAATTTGATGTATTCTTTGCAGACCCGATAAGGTAGGAGTATACTATGTAAGTAAGTAAGACAGTGTATAAAGGCATATTTTAGATTATTCAAATGTAAATATAGCTTTTAAATCAGTATAAAGGAAAAATACAGCTTCCAGACCTATTAGTGTATTGATTTTTGCATATTCAATAATAAAAAAAAATCATGTGTGACCTAAGCTGCAAAATGCAGCCCACTTTGGTTCAGATTTCTTTCCTGCATGACTCATGTCCTATGGATTTGGAAAGGAAGGACTATGCAGGGAGAAAGAATATTGGGAATGCGCCAATCGACTATTCTCTCTGGAGTCTTAGAGGAAAATGATGACAGCAGCAAGCTGGTAAAGCACATTCTTATTTGTCTTAAACTTTACTATACAGGGCGATGGATGTGAGCTTTAGTGACAGACTTTCTGGACATGAATACTGACTACATCATTTACTAGGTGTGTGACCTCAAGAAAGTTAATTACCTTCTCTGTGATTCAGTTTGTCCACTGGAAGAACTGAGGTGATAATAACACCTACATCATAAATTTGTTATGAAAGCTGTTATCTGATGGGGAGTTTAGAGCATATGTGTTCACTTTTAGAAGTTATCTTGATATATTTTGGAATTGCAAACATGTAAGCTACTTTTGCTCCTTGTAACAGAAGAAACTATTTGTAGCCTAGATGGGACCCTATTTCTAGCCTTGGGAACTACCACCTCCTCCACTAGCATTTAAATGTGAGCAGAGGCCCTTTCTCTTTTGTTTACTGCTGTATCCTCAGGGTTTAGATTAGTGCCTGAACTCTAGCATGCTACCTGTGAGTTTTGCAGAACGAATGAATCATTGGTCGATTTTAAGTTTCTCCATGCCAAGAACACCCTTGACAATACTTTGTAGTAGATAAAATATTTCTTTTCAACATCCATCATGGAAATAATCTACCACATTTTATTATTCAGTTATATTTTGTGGCTTTTTTTTTTTCATTAATTTGCTTCTTCATGCTTCCAACACTAATGGATACCTTGGGTTTCTAGAATTCTCTAAAAGTCTCTCTGATATTCCACTTAAAGCTTTCTAATTTGGGCAATTCCTTTATGAAGCAAAAGATTCCTCTCTGCCAAGACATATAAAAATTCCTATACCTCAGGAATATTAAAATAATGGCAAGTGTTTGATATCTATTTGGCACTAGGATATTTGTTACATTTAATCTTTATATCTTTCAATGATACAGATTCTAGAAGACTTTAACAGATAAGAATATTGAAATTTGAGGAAATTAGTTATTCATTAGTAAGGCACACTACAAGGGCAAAACAGCTTTTGTCATCCTAATGTAAGAATCAGTTAAATTCTCCTTTTACATCTGCTCTTGGTGTTAAGAACTGAAAGTATCAGATCTCGTGACTTTACATAAAGATATTACGAACTGATAATAAATTAACTATCCATTAAAAGGATGCCCTGGCTAAGATTTTTCTTGGAAGACAATTACCTTGAACAAAAATATATTGAATGGAATGAAAGAAATTGAAACCCCATGAGTAGTAAATGGAATAGGTAATTTGTGAACTGGAAACTTTTCCAGAGTTAATTGCCTAAATATAATTTTGATTCATAAGGTGTTTTTTGGAATACCTTTATGTGCCATATATTGTTTTAGATCTGGTGGTGTATGACTTCAGAAAATTTCCAACTTATTGCAAGACAAAGACATTTATACACATCAGCACAATGCAATAAGATACACACTATAAGAAAAGCACTACAACAATTGGGAATGAAAATTACACATGCTTATTTTGGGAAAGACATTGAAAAACCTTCAGAACAGTAATACATAACTGAGATTGTGGAAATGGAAGAGAGACTACAGAATAATAAAAGGAAATTTACCTGACAGAATCATTTGTTTTGAAAATTCTAGACAGAGCAAACAAGAATGAAAGGAGTAGAAGCCTAAAGCAAAAATAAATGACTATGAACAAGCACATTCACAACTGCAGTGACCACAGTTACTATTGGCCGTGCCTTGTTTCAGCCAGCTTTTTCATCACTGCGACCAAAAACCTGACAACAACAACTTAAGGAGGAAAAGTTTATTTTGGCTCATGGTTTCAGAGGCCTCAGTCCATGGTTAGTTGACTTCATTGCTCTGGGCTGGATGTGAGGAAGAACATCCTGGCAAAAGTGGATGGCAGAGGGAAGCAGCTCAGGACATGGTAACAGGAAACAGAGAGAGCTTTCCTCACCAGGAGAATATAAACCACAAAGGCATGCCTCCAATGATCCACCCCCTTCAGAAATACCCACCTGCCCATAGCCACCACCCACTTAATCCCTATCTGTGGATTAATACATTGATCAGGTTATATTCCCCATAATCCAACCCTGAAATTTTCTTCACTGTCTCACACATGAGTTTTTGGGCTCATGTGCAGATATGTCTCATCTCATATCTAAAATACAACATGACTGTCTGGGATTGTGTCTTCAAATTTATGGCTACTTGTGAGACTCTCTTCCTCATCTCTGTCAATTTTGGATATCAGAGATATGTCACTTACTCCAGGACTTTGATTAGCAGTTAACAAAGTTTGTTGGTACCTGTTTCAGTTAGTTTTGAGTCACTATAACTAGAAGACTTGATAAGAAGATCTTAGAGAAGGAAAAGTTCATTTTGGCTTGTGATTTCAGAGGTTCCTTCAGTGGTCAGTCAACTCCATTGCCCTGGGCCCAGAATGAGGCAAGAACAACATGGTGGAAGTGTTTGGCAGAGGTAAGCAGCTCTGGATGTGACAGATAGAAAACAGACAGATAGTTCTGTTCACCAGGTACAAAATATAAACTTCAAAGGCATGCTCCCAGTGATTTATTTTCTAGAGCCAAACTTCGTCTATACTTACCACCCATTTAATCCATTCAAATGAATTAATCCACAGATTAGTTTATAGCTCTCATAATTAATAATGTCACATATAAACATTCTTGCATTGTCTTACATATGAGTTCTTTTGGAAAACCACATACCTAAACCATAGCAGTGCCTCTGTGGGAACTTTCAGCATATTGTCACTTAGATGAACCAGCCTTGTTTAAAGAGACTTTGAGAGACATAAAATAAAAGCAGAGTGAAAGGGAAGAGATCTTCAGAAATGTGAAAGGAATAAAATTTGAAAGGTGGGAGAAATTCAAACTGACCATTGCCAGTTCCACTTGGGTGCAACATGGATTCTTAATATTGTTACAGATTATTATTTATGAAAGTAGTTGTAGATATGAGTATATGCGGTGATTAGTATGCAAACATATTCGTTGTTCTGTCATGTGTGAGCACATAAAAGAAATGATCCCTGCTGCCAGTAACAATGTTCTAGCAACATCTAGGAGCTATAACTCAGTTACAGATAACATTCTCCAGTAAAAAAGACAAAGGCTCCTTGAAGCAATAGATGATTCTAGGTCTGAGGAAGGAAGCATTTAGGATGAACCCAGAGAATCACATTATTTCAGGAAGTAAGGGAGTCCTCCAAGAAAAACAAAATCAAAATCATATTATTAGGGACTGTTGAAGAGTACATGAGCAAGCAGAAAAAGCTCCTAATGTCCAAAGCTGGAATAATTAGAGCAGTAAACTAAGGTAGTATTGAATTATACTGCAAAATATAAAAAGTATCCATGAATTTAAACTAATACAAATCAACAATTTTATAAATTAACAAGTGTGTGTTGGGGAGATTAGTCTTCCATACTGAAGAATTCACATAATGTATTTAAGTTATTTGCATAAAGGAGGGGAAGTATAACTCCTCCCTCCTTAAAGGTGACATCTGCACATGGACTTTCTTACAGAGCCTAAAATAGAGGAATGAGGCCAAAAGAGTAAACTTACAGTGGAGAAGCTTAAAAACACAACTTCAGGGAGTGGTTAAGATTAACATCAACAGTCATAAATCATGTCAAGAGTATGTACCTTTGATATGTCATGGTGAAAATGACACATTATCTCAATGGTCTTCCTCAAAGCCCATAGCCCCAGTCTAATTCTGAGGAAGAACAGCAGGTGGATTCCCATAACGGGGCATCCTACAACACACCTCTCATGAACTCTTCAAAATCTCTTTGCATCATGAAAAATAAAGTTTCAGAAGCTGTCATGCCAAGTGGAGTCCACAAGGACATCACAACTAAATGAATGTAGTCACCTGGGTGACCTGGACAGAAAAAGGGTATTAGGTAGTAACTGAGGATAAACTCTTCTCCTGAAATCTGTTTCTTACTGATTCCATTTTTGATACTATTTAGTGATAAATTTATTGGATGAGTTTTTTTAATTAGACCATTGTAATTATTCATAGTAGTTGGGTTCACTTTGACACAATCATACACGGATGGAATTTGAATTACTTCACTTTGGTCCCTGGTTTCCTTCTCCTCTCTCTCTTTCCTCATCCCTCCCTTTTTGTTCTTCCTGACTCTACAGATATTCCATTCACTTTATTTATTTTTGATTGGTGCTTTATATGTAAACATAAAGGTGGAATTCATTGTGATTGTGTTAAATTAATTTTACAGTCCCTCCCCTTCCCTCTCTCTCTTCCCTTCTTATCAATATCCTTCTTCTACTGCACTGATTTTCTTCATATCTTTACGATGGTTGGATGAATATATTTTAAGGAGGTGTTGACTAAGACTTTCTGAGAAGTTGTGGGTTGCCATGAATTAGGAGTCAGTAAGTTGTGGCTTTCTTGTCCAGCCACTTACTGCAGGACTCAGGGCAAGTACTCACCAGTCTGGATCTCAATTCTCTGTGTTAGCTTGAACATGAACTTTGCTTACCCTAAAATTCATGCAAATTGAAGTCCCAATGAAGGTTGAGGGCCAAGTCTAGCTCCAAATTATTGATATAAGGAACTGTGGTTCCTCCTGGGCGATAATTCATCCCCAGGAAAAGTAGAATCCAGACACACACTGCCTAAAAACATTTCCCAGGGTCTGATAGGAAGGAGAGGTAAAGGGAGCAATGAAATAGTCCAATGTCAAGTTATCAGAGTATACCTAGCCCAATATTCACCAATATTTCTTAGATTTGAGGAAAAAGAGTAGGTAGAATGTTCAGATATAATTTTTCCACTAAAATATCTGAAAGTCAAAGGACTTCCCATGAACTAATGGATTAGCACAGTTAGGGGCACAGAATTCTTTCTCCACACAGGCAGAGAGAGCAGTGTGGTTCTTTTTTCATTAAGACCTCAGAAGCCTCAGCTCCTTTCTCCAAATGACAGTAATTCTGTAGTTTTGACACGTCAAAGTAATTTTCATCCAAAGTAGTTTTCATCCTTCACACTGTGGCAATGACTCACTGTAATATTGGCATCTACCAGCCATGGCTTTGTAGGGGCTTTGGGAACATGAAGGTTTGGTTGTTTTGAATCATGCAGATAGATTTGGAGAAAAGAAGGGCCTTTCCATAAATGTGAGATAAATATGGAACAAATAAATCAGATTCTGTTGTCCTACAACTGTAGACACAGGATGAGAGAAACAATATGGTTAGTTATTTTTTAAGCAAACAGAAGCTGAAAACATGTAAAGGATTTCTAAGTAATTTATTACTAGGATTGTTATTGCATAAATTTTTTTGTAGAACTGTAATATCAGATAAATTGGAGTGACTCTTAATGCTTCCCTATCTTGAGCTCTCAATGTTTGGCTTCTCTCATCTGAGATGATCTAAGAATGAGACAAAAGCACTCCAGAATACAGATTGAAAATAATATCCCACTGAATGAGGGCTAAGTTTCTGCCTACCTGCAAACAATTATTGGCTCTATACCACAGATGATGCTTAATATAGGAACATTGTTGCTGATTCTTCAGATTGTGAGGATTCAGGAAAAAAATTAATGCTTAGAAGCAGCTGAAATTATGGCCTAGCTACTTGAAGAAGGTCATACTGCTTTTTCATCCCCAAACCAATAGAGAAATATTAATATTTTGAACCTTGGGCATCTGCCAAGTTTTTATCACAAATCTCCCAAGTTAACTATTTATGCCTCAGTCATACACACAAAAATTGCTTCTGTGAAAATTCTTTACTGCATCACTAAGATTAAAAGGAATTCTAAGAGAAATAGGAAAAACAGGCTGCTTCTACTGCAGGCACACTACTCCATTTGTGTCAACCATACATCTTATTTTTGGCTAAAAGTAGTAGGAAGGAAGGTATTAATGTAGTTCTGTCTGGGAGTGAGAAGTTACAAAAAGAAAAAAATAAAAACGTTCGATAGAAAATGAGTATTTTGCAACTGAATTGCAGGCAGTCCAAGGAAAAAGAGATAAGATAGGGAAGACTCCCCTGCCACTTCAAATGTAAACCTCAATAAAATAAAAATATGAATACAGAAATAAGCTTTAAAACTCTTTTTTTTTTTTAAAGGTAAACTAGAAATGTGGATTACTTTTCAGTTAATGATCACCACAGGCCAATCAAATGGACAGGAAGTACGTTGAAGGAAAATTTTGATTGTATTAAATTGTTGGCCTTGGCAATAACAGTGACCAAAAACTCAGTTCCACTATTTAAATCAGTAAAGAAGATGCTGAAACCAACTGATTTATCACTTAATATTCAACAGAGCAATTTAATGAGATTAAATTTGCCCATGTCCATTCAATTGTATGCCGCATAACATACATGGCTATTTAGAGCAGTTTTTGAAAGCAAACAATTAGGTTAGAGAATCTAAAACTACTACACTTGCATCATTCTAGTTTGAATTCAGGTAAAACACACTGGTGATATGATATCTTCTGGAACAGTGGTGAGAACAGTTGGTATCACCTAAATAGAAGGATAGAAGACAATTTGTGAAAGTCTCCTTAAGAAACACTTTCTTTGGCCTAACCTTAGTATTTAAATATTTTTCTATTTGGATAAACATTGGAGAGTAATATTTCAGCAATTTAAGCAATGAGCAATTCTTACAAGTAATATAATGTACCTGCTTATGTAGATTTTAGTTTTTAAATTTTTTTCCTTTACTTTGTTCTAATTAGTTTTATTTTTTCAAGGGTTTTAAAGAGGAAATAAGTATCTTTGGTTTCCATGAGTAATTTCTCCCAAATGCACACTCACATCTATTTAGGAAGCACCCTTGCATGTCCTACCAAAGAATGGTGGGTCTATTATTTCTTAATTTATTTTAAAACTTTATAGAAATACTTTAAAAAGTAATGAGATAATTTAATTTGAAGAATAAATATGTCAGTAAAAATCCAAATTAAGATACTTAGACTTTGCTTTTAGAGTTCAGGATAAATAAAAAGGTATTTTTCATTTGTACTTCTAAAGGTTTTAGTTTAGTGAGATATTTTCCTTAAGGGCAATTAGCTAACCAAGATAATTACTTCATCTGACATGTTTAAAGAATTATTGATTTGTCTAGTCCATAGTTTTGAATTGTGCTCCATTTAAAAAATGAGCCTTTATCCAGCACCTCTACAGAGTCAATGAATGTAAATTATCTTCAGTGTTCTGGCTGCCTTCATCTTACAGATCTGGTTTACATATGGGAATTTTTAAGAATCAGGCAACTTATATTATTTCTTAAAAAGTGAATGAAGTTTCAGTTTAGATCATCAGTATCAAAGTAGATTTAAGTAAATGACCTTATTAAATATGTACCTTATTAAATATGTATATGTATATGCATATATATGTATGCAACATATATATATGGAAAATAATTCTCATCATAGTCAAAATTCTTTTAATATTTTCCTAAAATATTTGACATAGAGCTGCCTTCATAGCTATGTTTATTTTGAACATTAAATATTTGCCCTTTGAAAAATGACTGTCATTAAAGTTAAAAAAATATGTTGAACACTCTTTGAATCATGGAAAATAATATCTCTGTAGCATATATTAGATGAGTAGAGATTTGTGTTCTTTTTAAAATACAAGATTTATTTCATGTCATAAATGAATAGATTTATGGAATATTAACAGCAAAATGAATTTATGTAAAGCATTCCCTTTTCCAATAGAAAATATAAATATTAGAGATATCTGTGTGTACCAGTTAGAAATAGAAAATTTGACTAACAATAGATTAAAAACTGAGAGGATTATCTACGATATTTGGTTCTGCTAGTCAGCTTTTCCATGGCTCAATCTGACTAAAGTCCTGGACTGGCACCTATTCAAATCTCTTTTCCTTTTCCCAGAGAAACAGAGGACTGCTAAACTCTAATCAAAGAAAGAGAGGAAAAGGCATAGAGCCAGGTATGTCCAATTTTCCTATAATAAATCAGAAGCTTTCCTAGAAGCTCTGCTCTTTCTCTGGACATGCCCCATTAGGTTATTGGCCAAAACCAAATTATGCAGTTGTCCCTAAGACTAAGAATGCCTTCTGAATATGATTTTGTCTCTTCAGCCCTTGTGTTGGAGGGGAATGTCGATGGCTTGAGTTGTTGAACCAATAATGTCCATAGTATTGTGCTGCTTAAGTGTGTCCAGTCTAAGGGTTTCCTAGTCCTAACAACACTTGTTACCCATTGTTCCAAATGTTTGGTCTTGGTCTTTTGGCTTCCCTTACTGGAGTGTAAATCTCATGAGAAAAGTTTTTGTTAATCATTTTATAATTCTGTTTTAACAGAGAACTTAAGCTAGTAAGTATATAAAAATAAGTATTTGTTCACTGAATGAATCTTGTAACTTTTAAACCATACTGATGAAGACCCAGGAGAAAGTATTACAGTATGTTTAGTGCTTCAGAAGAGAGGTGGAAGAATTAACATGACTAAAATCTTGAAGAGCAATAGGGTAATGATCAATAAACAAAACTAGGGAAGAAGACTTTATTAGCTGTGGATATATGTAGCCATTAAGGAGAAGAAAGTAGGGTATCAAAGACTATAGTAACCAGACATAGAAGCAGCATATGTAATCCCAACCTTCTGCTGAGGCAGAAGGATCCAAGTTTCAGTCCAATTTAGCAATACTTTGTCTCAAAATAAAATTCAAATAAAAGGGCTATGGATGTAGCTCTGATCCTTAGTACTGGACAATAAATAATTGTGAAAATAGAAATTTGTGAAATTAAATGAGGAGCTTCAAGGATAGGAGGTTGATGAATAACCATTTTTCTCTTAATGTGCTCTTGAAGATTGTAGGAAAAAAAGAACAAAATTAATTTTTGGGGTGGTGAAGTTTTGTGGAGAGAGAGTGTAAAAATGTTACAACAGGGCTGTGGCTCAGTGGTAGAGTGCTCACCTAGCATGCTTGAGGTCCTGAGTTCGATCCTTAGCACCACATAAAAATAAAATAAAGGTATTGTGTTCACCTATAAAAAAATATATATATATATGTGCATATATATTTATAAACAGCAGTTTCTCTTTAGTTATAGGTCTGACTTACTAAGGCAAGTACCAAGTTTTTGGAAAGTACTAAAAAGATTAATGTTCAGCAAACTAACATCCTAAGATGTTCTTCAGTTTTAGTCAAGGTCTAACAAAGTTGAGTTACATGTAAGAAGAGAGGCCAAAGCCAAACTAATCTCTACCATTCCTTTTTAGTGATCAAGAACTTGGGTAATATTTACCTGATTACATTTTGACTTGGGGCTATATTCCTATCTACACCTGTGCTATAAACTCTATTGGAAAAATAACCTGGAAATTGTTAGCTCATTGAATACTTATAGGACACTTTTCCTGTGCCAGAAATATTCCAAAAGTTTCTGAAAATTGGATAATATGGAAAACAGAATGGAGTTCCTTCTGACTAAATTTTTTAAATGGCTAAAATAGTGACTCATACAAGTGTGAAATTATTGAATGTTTTTAATTCAGCAATTAATGAGGAAAACAGTAAGATATTACAAAAGAGTTCAAAAGATTTCAAAATAAAAATGGAATGCCAAAATGCATTTATAAATAAAGAATTTGTGAATAGTTACAAGATCATAATCATTACATTTTATTGGGCATAATTTGTGTTTCTGTGGTGAGAATTTTTTATCATATCAGCATTCTATAGGTTATTTCCTATTTCTATAGCTAATGGTTAATGGGATTGGTTTGAACACTCACCAGATTTCAATGTGCTTTGTAATTTTTCCTTATATTTACATGAAACTCCAAATTTATAATGTGATCTGTAGTAGAATGTAAAGATTTAGTCATGGAAGCAAAAGAGAATGTTCATTGCATACATGAGATGGGCAGGAATGTCAAGGTGCACATCTAAGGATGTGATATCTAAGGATTAAAAGTAAATGTCTGACCCAAATGCAGTGGACAGATTAAGGGATGGTGTTTTAGGAGCAAAGAAGATGACAAGAGAAAACATGTATGTTTATGAGCTGATTCACTTCTCTTTAAGAGTGATCAGCCACACTGTTGATATTTGCTTGTTTCAGGAAATCAAAGAACAGAAAACAACCATGTATTAAGGCATTGATTGCTTATTGGAGAGCAATTGCCATTCAATGCTATCTGGCTCTAGTGCTACCACAGTTCAGGGTATAAGCACCTAGGCAATCCATCTCCATCCTGGAACACCAAATTGATAAATCAGTGTCAATATTGGCCAAAACTAGATTCCACTACACACGGAATTAGGTGTTCATTAGAAGAGGTAGGAAAGAGAAATCTGTAACTGTAAATTTCTCCCCTTTTAACTTGTCCACAAGGTAACTGGCAAAACACTCACCACATGCAATATACTCAGGACCATGAGGTAAATCCTTAATAAATGTTAAGTACTTTATCACCATCAAATAAAGCCAGTGCTCAGTAAGCTCAGAAATGGGGTTTATGTTTTAATATATAGCATTGAAGGACTCTACAAGTTCAAGATATGCAAAACCAATTTGAGACAAGTATAACTATTTAGCCTAACCTATAGTTCTGTGACCCAGTTATAGATATCAGGATACATTATTCTTACCTGAAGGCTATAGAGTTGTAGTGCAAGATACCCAGAAGGCCAAGATTCATAAACTAAAGGACTAGTCAAAAATTGCCACTCCAAGGAAGGGAATGAGAGAAGAATATAATCTGAAGTCAACAAATGAGACCTCAAAGCTTTAAAGGGTATGGAAGGAGGCAAGTAACTTCTAAGGAAGGAGATACATGCTTGATCTTTTAGAAGTTTGGTTCAAATATTTTTGTTCCACTATGTATGTCTCATTTTTACGATATCTAATTAGTAGCTGCTGGCTAATGTGGGTGCATCGGAAGACCTGTTGCTCTGTGCTTTATCTTTCACAGGTGCTGATAAAATACAGGCTCTTAATGATGGTGAATATTAGGTTTGTTGGATTTCTGGCCATTTGCTTTAGTGAAAAATATTTTACAATTATTATTCATTTTGCCATCTATGAGTGTTATCTAATTTTATGCAAACATTCAGGAAAATCCAAAAGTCTCCTCCCCGCTTTTCTCTATCTTATCAAACAATTTCACTTATTGACTGCCAAAAGGCTGAGCCAATTAATAGAATGTTCAAACATGAAATAGCTAAAGGAAAACTAATTCATTCTATTGGTCCTGGATGATGTGTTTTTAACTTCCAAATGACATGGGTATCTATCTCACAGAAAGAAGAATTATTCCTTTTTTTAATTTAAGAAATCCCTTTGAAAGAAACTAGGTCTGCAAATTTGAATCAAGAAAAAGAATGGGACTTCTCAATATAAAATGATGAACTGATTTTGCTTTATAGTGATATGTTATTTAAAATTGGTAATATATTATATAAAAAGCATGATGTACAGGGATATGAAAAATGGAAGAATAAGACAGACATCATTACCCTATGTATGTGTATGATTACATGAATGGTGTGAATCTACATCATGCACAACCATAGAAACAAAAAGTTGTACCCCATTTGTGTACAATGAATCAAAATGCAGTCTGTAAAAATTAAAAAAAAATTTAAAAGATGTAGGCATGCAAGTTGATAATAGCAATAGTTTTAGCAAATGCTACTGACCTGATTATTTTTCTTTATGCTTCAGTCTTGTACTTGTAATGGTTGAATACAATACAATCTCCTGAAAATAAAAGCATGATGTATTTCCTTATCTTTTAATATTTAGTAGTCACTGTAAGGAAAAAAATGTACTTTATAAGAACTTTCAGTCTTCAATGTCAATTGTACTCAACATCATTTTATTTAGAAGTTAAGAGATTCTTTTTGTAAAGAATTAAAATCATATATAACAAGAGCTTTGACATTAAAATAATATACTGTTTTTGGAAGAATTTCCCCAGTATTATAGATCATTGTAAATACTTTTTTTTATTCAATATTCTCTTATTTCCTTGAAGTAATATAAAATTAATAAAATACTTCAAGGATGCAAACCTTTATCTTTTTAAAGAAAAAAGATGCCCATTGAAAGCAATTGGAATTAGTGTAAGTTTCTGGGAAAATCATCAAAACTTGATGTGTTTTTTAATAGATAGGATTTTCTCCTTTAACTTCTGCTATTGCATAGCTACATCAAATTAATCAATGAAATAGCGTGGACTTTAATAGTATCTTGATCTAGCTACAATGAAGTGATGTGCTTGCCAATGCAGAGTGCATTTGAAAAACTTTCTCCCAAATAGGAACTGTTAATTTGCATTCGATTCTAACAGCTTTTATACCGTGTTAATGAAAGTTAAAGGATGGATTGTGGTGATGATTGTACAACCTCATAGATGCATTTGATAGTGTCTATTCAGAAATAGCCATGCTGGGAAATTTTATGTTATGTGTATTTCACCACAACTTTTTTAAAATAGGTAAAAATTTTATTTTAACATCTAAGTTGTAAGAGCATTTATCTAGCAAGTGGTGATACTCATTCACCTTTCACTGTGAGTTTTTTATGTTACGAGATTTTATTATTTTTATCATTATAGCTTTATAGTTATACATAATAGTGGGGTCATCCTGACAAGCTCATACATGCATGGAAATCTATTTCAGTTTATGATCCCCGCTCTTTTTCCTTCCCATTTTCCCTCCTGTCCTCCTTCCCCTCACTATAATATTTTTAAAAACAGAAAATGCTAAACAATGAACACATGACTCTGAAATCAAACACTGAAAGGTAGAATTTTATCAGCATATAAGAGACATTACATGAAATATTAGTGCAGTGCAGTTAGACTAAGGAATTAAAAAAAAACCTTGATGGCCTTTTAATGTTTTATTTTATGGAAAAGAATTCCATTCTAGAGAAAGGTGACAGGATGTACTTGTATTCTTTCTCAGTTTCTACTTTCTGGATCAGAGCACGGGGTTGTTGTCTTCTCAATGAGAAGCATCTTCCCTGTGAGCTTGCAGAGTTCAACAGTAGCTTAAGAAAGTGTGTGTGTGTGTGTGTGTGTGTGTGTGAAAGAGAGAGAGAGAGAGAGAGAAAGTGTCATGAACACTTATCTGGTCCATTCTAGACACTCAATAAATGGTACATGGGTAGTTATGATATCTCCCCACTCCACACATACTGATATTAGCTGATATACTGCTGTATATGATGTTAATGGTTAAATGCTCCCTATGAAGCAAGAGCTTGCACCTCCATTGCTTACATGAATATTCTCTCATAATACATACTTTGGGAGCATTAATTGAGTCTCTTATTGAAGACTCGGGGATAATGACCAAGGAATCAGTTTATGTACTATTTAATTATTCCTCTAATACTTACTGGAAATCATCAATGGTAAAACTCCTTAAATCACTAACATTATCCTTGAAGACTGGGTTAGGGAAATGATCACTGATTCATGTAAGGAATATACAAAAGATATTTATGATAACCTTTAAATAGTAAATATTGGAGAAACTAAAGAATGGTTGCTATTTTAAGGGAATATTATGCAACCATTTAAAATCATGTTTTCTAACAAAGTTTAATAAAATGAAGATTTCTGCTCATAATATAGTGTTGAGAGATGAAAACATAGGGAATTGTGCAGAAAAGGATTATGATTAGGCATAGAGAAAAGTGGGAGTAAACTATTCTTTTCCCTATATTTCTATATATTCTCAATGTTCAAAAATGACAAGCCATCATTCAATATCAGAAAATAATAAATGTTACAAATATGAACTTCACCAAGTACATTTAAAACATAAGCAAAACGATCTAACAAATTTTCTTGGTTTCTTTATGTCATAGCCATAAAATACGATCCAAAATCACAATGTGCAAAACTACAGATTTTTATGTTTTCTTAAAATTAGACATTGAGTGAGGCATGGTGGCATACACCTGTAATCCTAGTGGCTCAGAGGGGTGAGGCAGAAGGAGGATCCAGAATCCAAAGCCAGCCTTAGCAAGTGAGGCCCTAAGCAACTCAGCAAGACCCTGTCTCTAAATAAAATATTTTTTAAAAAGGGTTGGAGATATGACTCAGTGGTTAAGCACCCTTGGGTTCAATCCCTGATACCACAAAAATTTCTTTTAAAAAAAGGACATTAATATTTATGTTAATATTTTTAAAATATTTTACATATCATATAAAATACAAATGTACAAGTTTTTTGTTTTAAACATTTAAATTAAATATGCATTTATAAGTTACAAATCAAAATCTATTTTCTCTGTATCCCTATGTGTTTCAGCTCAGTATCAGCTGAAACACAACTTTCAAAATCATATTCCTTGAAAAAAGTTCTGGCCATTCTGATTTAATTATCACCTGCAGTAGATGATGGAGATAGTGTCAAAATTCCTTAAAATTTACACTACAAATTTGCCTCTTTGGGTTTGAAATTTGTAGTGCAACTATATTAATGAGGTTAATCTCAACCTCTAAAATTCCCAATGAATACTATTCATTGCAGTTGCTTAGCAAATAGTGGATTCAAATGAATTCAATAATATTTTCCCATTTTATTCATGAAACAAAAACTTTGTGATTCTAACTACCAACATTTTAGTTTTTAAAAATCAAAGCAAGAGATAGGTCAAAAATTATTTCCCTTTCTCTTTTTTTAGGCACGGTGGCACATTCTTGTAATCCCAGTGGCTAGGGCAAGGCTGAGGCAAGAGGATCATGAGTTCAAAGCCACTCTCAGCAAAAAATTGAGGCACTAAGCAACTCAGTGAGACCCTGTCTCTAAATAAAATACAAAATAGGGCTGGGATGTGGCTCTGTGGTCTAGCGCCCCTGAGTTTAATACCTGGTACTCCCCCCAAAAATTATTTCTCACTCACTCTTCATGGTTAAATATTCTAAAAAGAAGACTCTCTGGCAATGTTGTAGTTTTGGATTTAAGGCATAGAGAAAATTCTACTTTGTCAATCATGCTTTTTTGAAGTGTTCTTCTGGAGAATAACTATGAAAACACAAGTGCTACTAGCTTATTTGGAAACTCCCCAGCCCTGATACTCATGAAAATTCTGTTTGAATTAAGAAAAAAATGATAGATAGAATACTTACACAAATATACTAACCCTGAGATAATTGTGAGAAGAGCAATATGGCAGATGAAAATAGAACTCTTAGTGATATCTTACTGGGGCATATCAAGTAGGTTGATTTAAATCATTGTTGGAAACATGATAAAACAAACTAAGAAAAGACAACTGGTTATAAGTTTGTCCTGTGAAAACCATATTTCTATTTGTTCTGTAAATCTGCTCTTTAGAACTAGTTTTCACCATCAGTTTCCAGAGTATGGTCATTAAGAGGTGATGGTTCTCGGATATTGAATGGATTCAAAGAATTTTGAAAATGCATGCTGCCTGTATTTCTGGAGTACAAGAACTGGTTCTAAAACTGCTTATGGTTCATTCCTTAACCACCATATACTGCTATCCCACACTTGATGATCCTCGATGTTACATTCATTGTTAGCCAATTGTAGGTTTAATAATCTTGAAACAATTGAATTTGGTAGACAGAATTGTGATTTGGAAATTTGGAGCCCAGATTTATGCTGGTCTATTAATAGAATTATAAAATTATTTGTTTTGGTCAAATAATTATAGAGGGGTATAGAAATGATCTTGAGTTTTCCAATTTCCCCAACTTCTACATTTTCTATGAAGCTTTGATGTTTTCTAAAGATTTGAAGACTCACAGTCTGTTTTTGAAGTCCCACCAGTACATGTCTTGGGAGAATCCTGAGTTAGAAATAAATTAAACATAAGGTACGTCATTAATGACTGGTCCCTAATGGACTACACTGGACTCTTCAAGGAGTTTTGGATATTTCTGTATGTCTCAGAAGAACAAAGCCAGGTCACTCATGCTTTTTAAAACATAAGGGCACATTTCAATTGTAAATTTACAGGCTTAGTTCTTGTCTTGATTCCTGTTGCACTCTGCTGGACACATAGTAGGCACTCAATAAATATTCATATATTGAACTTACCAATTTTCCAGTTAATTCAGAATTTAGCAATTAGTTTCTTTCTAAGGGAGCCCTGGAGTAAGTGAGGTTACTTAATTGTTATAATACTGCTTCTCAGGAACTCAGTAGGTGTTCAGTAACTCCATCCTAATGATGGATGATGCCTATTTTTATGCAAGACTTGGCTTTATGTGGCTATTTGTCATTGCTTTTGATAATACCTCTTTTGCATAAAATCCCTGAGGATGTAGAGCCTAGAGTTCTTATTTTTGTAAGATTATCCCCTTAATGGTATTGACATGTTCTAGAATGCCTAAAGCCCCTTTACATTTTCACAATTTGGCCATTTTGATAAAATATAAAAGCAAATATCAATAATTTTCTCAACTAAAACATCACCTTTCTTTGTAATTAACCACATGGCAATGGGTTTTAGATTGCATTCCCAGCATAAGAAGTTAACAGTGGCTAGAGGTTATAGATAGTTGGAGACCTAATTAATGGCCTGTAGGAGGTAAATGGAATGTAGATATTTAGAGCTCTTATATAAACATATATCAAAGTACTTTAAAAATGTGATGGCTTAAACACCAGAAATGATCCAGTAATTTTATGTATTAATGAAGCATTTATTCAAATACCTCTTTAGACATAGAATCTATTTGTAGTTAGTAGCTTTGGCCTTTTACTTCAAAAGTATCTATGACTCTTCTTATTGATTCTTCTAAAACTTCTCTTTAAACTTCACAAACTGTATAGCTTTCTAGGAATATTGAATATGAAGCAAACAATGATAAGGACTATCAGTTTAAGAGCTAAATATGTACATTCATGCCAGAGTGTGGTCTGACCACATAGATTACTATTTTCTCATTTTTTCACATTTTTATAGTCATTAGTTTACTTGTCTATGAGTGGTAGAATGTTAATGTGCATCAATAGAATGTTCTTAATTAATAATTTAATAGATCAAACCCACACCAACACTTGATTCTTAACCTGTTTTTAACTATAATAATGTGTTCTGCTTTCACTAGGACCTTTTAATATATAAAAACCTTCTCATTGAACCAAACTAAATAATATATTGCTCGTGTTTTCCTGGGGTTATTCTTTTTAAATATTTTTTATGTGCTGGAAGCCCTTGGAAAGATTTAATACATAAGTTAAGTAAATAAATTATTATGTTGAGAACAGCAAGGTCAAAATATAACATACTAATTTGTTGATTCTTGATAAATAGTAGGTTGTGAAAGGATATTAAGTAGAACACATACATATGCATTTATAGATAAAGTAACTCACTAGAGAAAACATCTACATCAATGCATGACTATCACTATGATTTTCTAATATCAATAGAATTCATTAAGTAATTATGAATGCAGAGTAGCTCAACTTAAGTAATTTGAAAGGATTTGCTAAATAAAATGCTTCATAACCTAATTACAAACTACATTCACACTGATTTATTTCTTGGTTCTCAAATGTGAAAATAGGTTATATAGTTTAAAGGTTAAAAATAATACAGAATAATTTGGACTCACATTGGATAGTCTACACATCTCAACAGAAGTAAGCCTTAGTGATAGTAAATGATGATAAGAAAGCCTTCCAAAAGAAATAAGGAGTTGAGAATATAAACACTGAAGAAGGAAAATTAATAGTGTGCAGAAAATGAATGAAAGACATTCATTTCTGTCTTTGCAAAATTTTTTCAGACTTTCTTGTGTTTATCCTTGGAAAAGTGTAGATTCTTTGTCATTTTTTGAAGAAGCATACATGGATAAATAGATAGAATTTTATATTCTTGCTTTGTACCTTATTTATCTGATGAAATGATCTCACAATGTAATGCACAGATTCATAAAATCCCCAATTTTCTAGTCAGTTCCATATTTGGTAAAAACTATATGGATAAGTTATCATTACAAATTATTTAGCTTATGCATTTTCTAGGAGATTGGCATTATCTAGGAATTGTGTTTATGTCTAGGAAAAACAAAAAGGTGATCTCTATTCTCTTTGATCCTGTAGTCTGGTAAAACAAAGACTTAAATTACTAATGAAAATAGAAGGCAGACCAGTGGAGCAGAGGAAGTGGATCAGGAGGAATGAGAAGGGGAAGGAAAAGGGAGGTACTAGGGAATGAAATCAATCAACTTCTGCTATGTGCATGTTTGTGTGTGTTTCCTACTATTATATACAATTATAATGCATCAATTAAAACATAAATAAATAGAAGGGAGATGTCATGGTTTGGATATGATGTGTTCCCCAAAGGCTCCTAAATTTCTGCAGAAATATTCAGAAGTAAAATGATGGGATTTTGAGAGTGATGACCTAATCAATCCATCCTAGTTTGAACTGACTAACTGAGTTGTAATTGTAGGCAGGTAGGGCATGGTTGGAGGAAGTAGGTCACTGGGAGGCATATCTGCAAAGGGTTCATCTACGCTGTGTCTTGATCACTGTCTTTCTTTCTGCTTCCTGACTGCTATGAATGGATCAGCATTCCTTCACAACACTCTTTCACCGTGATATTCTGCCTCACCAAGTTCCCAGAGCAATGGGCTTGACCTACTATGGACTTCACTTCTGGAATGGTGAGCCAGAATATACATTCCCCCTTTAAATTGCATCTGCTGGGTATTTTAGTCACAGTGATATAAAGCTGACTAACAAGAGACCAGGAGAAGAGAGGAAGGGGATCTGTCAGAAGGAAGGAGGAGAGAGGGGAAGTGAGAAGTACTGAGGAATAAAAAGGATCAAATTATGTTATCTGCATTTATGATTATGTTGCAGTGAACCTTATTATTATTAGTAGTAGTAGTGGTAGTATCAGGGAGCTTAATCACTCAGCCACATCCCAGCCCTTTTAATTTTTTTTTTTTATTTTGATAGGGAGTCTTACTAAGTTGCCTAAGTTGGATAAATTGCTGAGGTTGACTTTGAACTTGTGATCCTCCTGCCTTGACCTCCCAAGCTGCTGGGATTACAGGCATGCACCACTGCACCCAGCTATCTTTAAATATAATGCAGTAATAAAAACATAAAAATACCTAGTGATTCCAAATCCCATGATCATGCTGAAAGAGAAACACGTCCTGTTTAGGAAATTGTCAAAAGCCTTTGTTGAAGAATTTTTGTTAATGTTTATGGAAGAGGCAAGAATTTAAGAGCTCCTTGAATGAATGGAAACTCATATGCATTTGTGTATGTTTGGTTTAATGTTAGGAAGTGCTATAGATCTGAAAAGACGAGAGAGAAATGAAAATGGCAGTGTAGTAAGTGGAGACATGGAAAAATACTAGCCTTTCCTATTATAGTGATAAGAAAGAAGTGAAAGTTTAACTTTTTGCAAGACAAAACTAACTAGAACTGTTTAAAGTTCATGTTCAGCTGAGTTTAGCAGCACATGCCTGTAATCCCAGCAGTTTGAGAGGTTGAGGGAGGAGGATTTCCAGTTCAAAGTCAACCTCAGCAACTTAGCGAGGCACTAAGCAAATTAGGGAGATCTTGTCTCAAAATAAAAAAAAATATAAAAAGGGCTGGGGATGTGGCTCAGTGGTTAAGTGCCCATGGTTCAATAACTGGTAAATCACTCCCCAAAATAAAGTATATGTTTGTTATAGAAATTTCAAAGTACAGAGCTAGTAATAATAATGTTAAACATTTCTATAAATAATTAAAACTTTAATTAAATTGTAAAATCTTAAAAAAATTGTCATTGGAGAATTATGCTGTTTTACATTTAAATATCCCGTATTTGGAAAAAATATGAAATTATAATTTTCTGAATATTGTTTTTCTTCTTACAAGTTTCAGAAAGCTTTTTAAAAACTTATGTTTACCACCACCATTTAAAACCAGTCATTATTTAAGAATTTCCAGGTGATATAGTAAAAGATTAAAAAATCTGATATAAAATGTGAAAATATCCACTCCCCAGCATTTGATTCAGGATATGCAGATAGTGTTGCCTGATTATGATTAAATATTTCTATATATTTCATTTTGCTATTATTTTTATCAGATATTGCAGTTTATAGAAAAATTAGGCACACCACTGACAAAAGACAGAGCTGTAATGCCTTAAAAATATCCTTTAGGGGCTGGGGAAATAGCTCAGTTGGTGGAATGCTTGCCTTGCAAGCACAAGACCCTGGATTCAATCCCCAGCACTGCAAAAAAAAAAAAAAAAACTTTTTGCATTTACGTGAAAAGAGTAGTTGCTCCATGTAACATATTGCATTAATACATGTTCTCCCTGTATTTAAGAGTTTTGATTTGCTCCTTTTTGTTTTTCACAATTTTCTATGTTTTATAGTCTGATTCAAATCCATATGCAGGGAGGGCAAATGCTAGCATCAAATTAGGATAAAATTTATGACAATCGGAGTTTTAATTGAGAGTAGACTGCTTCTGTTTGCAGGCTATTTTAAAAGCTATATTACTGTGTAGGAAAAGTAACTAGAGTAAAAACGACATTTTAAATTACAGTTCTATAACCTGTTCAAAAGACAGCATGGGCAGCCATGCAGCTGACTGGGGTATAATAGGGAAAATATTACTGTAGATGTGTTAATTTAAAATGGAATTAGATTGTTATAAATTGGGAAGGAAAAATAAAGTAGGAAATAGAAATCTTTCTTTTGCTTCACTCAAATGGGGATTAGAGGGCAATTTCAGATAAGATTTCCTGTTTTATACAACTTGAGGTCATTTTTTATACTATGCTCTTTCCTTCCTTCCTTCCTTCCTTCCTTCCTTCCTTCTTCCCCCTTCTGTATTTACTCAGACAAGGTCAACAGTCTCTCTGAAGTGTTCCCACTTGTTTTAAAGAACCAACATTCTGTAGTGTTAAAATCCTTCTTATGCCATTTGTGAGATATTATCTTGCTTTTCTTTCTCTAGCCTTTTGTGTATATGCTTCCAAATAACAGATGGTCTCTTTTCTCCAACTCTTCCATGACTCAGCTGTGATCAGTCAATTGATATAGCATTATTTTTGACTTTCAAAATATATGTCTCATCCTTTCATCATGCACTGGATGATTCAACTATTTCCTCACCCAGGTTCAAATAATTTATGCACTATAAAGGTAATGTAAATTATGATATTTTGCTATCACTAGTATTTTTCACTGTTAAATAGTAAAACATTGCAGAAAATAAGAAGTTCCTATTGTAATTCATCACCTTGAAGAAGTTTAATAAAAGAGTAAGAACTAGATAATTGAACTGTGAATGAGGGGAATGGTGGGGAAAATTAAAATTTTGCTGAGTAGACCAACTTACATATGATACAAAAACTAAAAATCAAATTGAATCTTCATTAAAAAATAAAATATGCCAGAAATACATATGAAATTACCAGCACCATGTAGTCATTTGACATTATTTACTAGTATTGTTTAAGGTCTTTGCTTACTAAATAAGATCTTCACAGACGTTTTGTTCTAAAATCTCCCTTGATTCTAAGTATTTTGAGGTCAGCAATTGTAACTTACACTCCTTTATGTGCTTCACCGGGTATAGCACCATGTAACCTCTCAGCATAGGATGGTGTGTACTGATCCTGTGGAACACAGCTGCCAGTTTTCAAGGATTTGCATCTCTTAGAAGCATTTCTTTTACAACATGCATCTCATCTGGATCTGCTCAAGAACCATGGAGTGATGAAGTTTATGTGCCTTTAGGATATACAGTAGGTAACTACATTTCCAAACCCTAATCATTCACCTACACATAGTTTTAGGGTAGACAATGGAGGGCATGTCCAGGAGCAATATGTGCTTTTTTGAATAAATAATTTCTGGATAAATATCTATTAATCAGAAAATGCAGAAACTTGAAAATGACCAGCATATCCTCATTCTTACTCAATTATGCACAGCCCCTACCACATCATTTGTCTAAATCATTTGTTGACAGATCATTTTCTTCAAGATCAAAAGCAAATTTGTAGTAAGTGTTGCTATATTTTGGGGTTCTGGCCTTGGTGATTTTCTCTATTACTCTTTGTCTCTTTTACTGTAAAATTACATTTGCTTCCATAACTTTGATTAACACCCATTCATGTCTCTTGTCTGCGCTTTGATTTTGAGGGTCCAACTCTATAAATCTAACAATTGCCAATATAATCACCTACCATTTAATTACTCATAAATAACTAAGCTCATGATCCAGCCTTCAAAACCTGCTATTATTAATTTATTTTGCTATCACTTTAATATTATCAACGTCTTCCTACGGCAGAAAACAACCAAAAAAAATTTTTTTTTTTTTGGTACCAGGGATTGAACTCAGGGGCACTCAACCACTGAGCCACATCCCCAGCCCTATTTTATATTTTATTTAGAGTCAGAGTCTCACTGAGTTGCTTAGCACTGTGTTTTTGCTGAGGCTGGCTTTGAACTCTCGATCCTCCTGCCTCAGCCTCCAGAGCTGCTAGGATTACAGATGTGCATTACCACCCTAGCCAAAGTTTGTTTGAAACAACCAAAAATTCAGTTGCTTAATATTAGAATTTGTTTCTTAATTTTACACATCTGTGTGGATTGGCAGATGGATTTTACTTTGTATCATCTTCATTCGTGGACAGGGTTGTTGGAGCAGCCACTTTACCTTACAAGCCCCCTTGACCAAGGGAAAGCGAGAGTGGAGAATCTTTCTGATTTCTAAAGCTTTTGTTTGAAATTGGACATGTCACTGCTTGAATTTTAGTGGCTAAAGCAAGTCATATAGTCACATCTTCCTGCAAATGACAGCCTCTGTAATCTTGGGGGAACACCATGAATGTTATGATATATAGAAATAAGACTATGTATTATGTGCGCCCTGTTGCCTAAGCTGTAAACTAGCTAACCTTAAGTGTCTCTCGTACCTATTCCTAGATCTCCAGCCAAAAGTTTCTATTCGTTTGAGATCTCATCATCTTTTCATTATGCTGTTGCTTCAGCTTTATAACTTCTTGAGTACAAAATTCCCATACCCTAAACCATTCCCCACACTGTAACCAGAGGATGTCCTACAATGGGAATCTAATTTTATCCCTTCTATTCTTGAAATTTTTTGATACTGTTTTTTCTTTTTTTTTTTCAATTCAATTCGTAGTTTGGGTTCTAAGCTTCCTAGCTGAGAACACAAGGCATTTCATTATTAGATTCTGGACTTTTTGGTTTTCATCTCACACCCCTCTAGGCTGATACTATTTTCTTGCTGTTGTTGCTCCTGGCTTAATACACTACATGTCACTCTCCCTAAGCAAATCATCCTTCCTCACATTGACAAAAGTCACACATCCTCTTTCTTTTCTCAAACCTTTATTTGTCCTGCAAGATTAACTTCAAACTAAACTCCTACCATGCTTTTCCTGGATTTTCCTTCTGAATGGCAGAATTTTCTGAGCCTCTGTTGTAATATGCTAGAGTACTCAATGTGGAGCTCTGTTAATCCCTTTCTGAAGCAGTATGTGCTTGTATTGTCAGGGCAAGGGTTGCACAGAGTTTCTATTCTACATCATGGGATACATACTTCATAAATGTTTGTGGAATATAAAGGAATATATTTTTAATTTTCAACCTCTATTGAAGTCATTCTTTAACCAAACATTGCCTTAAAGTGTTTAAATAATTTACCTTGGATTACATATGAGTGTAGAGGATCTTAGAAAATGCATTGTTTTCTATTATTTTATTTGAACTATTTACTAAACTCATATTCAGAAATAGGTTTAAGCAACATCATTCAGAAAATACATATGTGGACATCATTGATGAACCTCATATTAAAATTTCTCATTTATAAAATGAATTGGTCTAGTAACGTAATTTAAAATGCAAATTTTAATATTTGACCTATTAATATAAATTTGACTGAGAGAATTTGACCTTAGGACTTGAGAGAATATCTTAACCATCTGGCTTTGTATTGATGGTTCACTGTTATCTAAAATAGTGGATTCATGTTTTTGTCTTCTTATGCATATTTTTACTGCAAAGAAATTGTTACAGTCAAAACTGTTTTACATATTTTGCATTAATTGAGTACATTTCAGAATATAGAGTAGAAATGAAGTTTTCTGATAGATTTAATATGTGATTGTTGGAAAACTGCAGCAACTATGCAACACACAATTAAAAGGATGAACCAATGTGTTCTTGGAATGAAATCACAAACATTATGAATAATTAAGTTACTGATGGCCCATGGTATTCTGGAAAGTGTTTTTGCTAGCAATAAAGTAACAAAAAGACCTGATGTTTGTCCACAAGAAAATTTCAGTTATGTAAGGGAGTAAAAAATACCAATAAATAATTTCCACTGAGTAAATAAAGGTGACTATATAAATAATTACTATTAGTATTGGCCTTGGGATTAACTAACTGCATTAACCTTTCAATGGTAATGAGAAATTAATGTGATTTTTCCATGTTATGGGTGAGGAAAATATGTGTAACTAACTGCTGCTTCATAGATGGTCAGTAAAGATCACAGTCCAGGCCTCACATCTTGTGAAGCTGTTTCAAAGCTGTCCACACTTTTCATAATGGCTAGTGAAGCAGTAGCAGCAGCAGCAATTATCTAATTACCTTTTTTTCTTTTTGGTACTTGGAATTGAACCCAGAGCATTTTACCATTGACCAACATCTCCAGCCCCCATTTTATTTTTTTAATTTTGTGACAGGATCTCACTAAGTTGCCGAGGCTGGCCTCAAATTTGCTATCCTCTTGCCTCAGCCTCCTGAGTCACTGTAATTACAGGTATTGCCACCACATCAATGCTTCCTTCATTATAATAACTAAAAATCTATTGAGAATATTTTAATTAAATATGTCTACATTCAGTTGAATTATTATTTCAAGCCTCTTCTCCATTTTGTTGGAGAAAGAAAAACTGCATTGCTACAAGTTTGCCAAGGTTTTACTTCTTTTTAAGGAATTCTTTATATTTTAGTTGCATAGATCATCAGTTATGTAACAAAACTCTAAAAGATGTTCTAACCAAACACTAGTGTCCCTGGTATGCCAACATTTACCAATTCTTAATCATTTTCCAGTTTCAACATACATATATTTCTGCTTTGAATATACACTGAGACATTTCTAATCCTGGTGGAAATTTCCTTTAGAAGACAGAAGGAAAACACTGAGTATCTACAGAGGAACTATTCAGCCAGTGTTGATTTATATGCAAGTTGATAGACATAAATATTGTATATCTTAATATAGCAACAATTATTTATGTTTCAAAGTAAATATATTTTGTTTATCTATATATGTAAAATATGATAAAATTTAGAAAATTTTAGGTTCTTCTCCAGAGTCATATTGGCTACTGGCCTGTGATCCATTATATATATCTGGCTGAGGGATGTAATTGAGAGAAATCCTGAGTATTAAGAAGTAATCACCTAAACAAAATAGTAAAGAGAACTTCCAAATGAAGAACCACCTCCACAAGGAAAAGTGATACTCTCAAATGTACTCTACAGTTTATAAAGTACATTTCAGAGTACATGATTTGGGTGATGGCTCACTTTTATCTCAAGCCTAATAATGCAGAAACACACAGAATAAGGTTTTTTGGAGAAGCAAGGTGGCACCAAGCAGGTCTGAGAACGATTTGAGAGAGCAAGAAAATGGGACTGGATTGAGGTTTCCATTGTGATTAGAAGTGTGGTGATTCTTGCACATGGCTTGTACATCCTTTGGAACCAAATAAGAAAGGACATGGAAGTTCCTTTTATTCCTTCCTAGAATAAAACACATTTATTATTATTTGCTTTTTGAGAGTAAAATGAAATTTATTTTAACTGGCACATTAAAAATCATAAAAATGTACATAATAATGGGGTACCACTCACTGTTTTGATACATGTATATCTTAACTCTTGTAAAGTTAAACATATATGTCTCTTCAAACATTTATTAGTCTGGCCAGATGTGGGCAAAAGGAGAAATGGAAAGGGCAAGGCTTAAAAGTTGCCAACAATCAAACATCAAAAATGCAGTAGGACTCTTTACTACACACACACTTTACAAATGACCCCTAAATTACATCTTTTCACCAGTTCTGGCAGTCACTTTTCAGTAGGCATGTAGCTGACCTAGAATGCTTATATTCCAAATCAACAGGCTAGCTTTGCATATTTACAATTGGCTGCTAAATTTGGGGATTCCCCTTTGGCGTTATCCATTAATGAGGAAAAGTAGATACATGGCAAATCCATTTTATCCCTGTTTTAGTCAGCTTTTTCACTCCTATGACTAAAGGACCTGACCAGAACAATTTTAGAGGAGTAGAAGTTTGAGAACTCACCATTTGAGAGGTCTTAGTCCATAGAAGGCCAGCTCCACTCCTCCAGGCTGAACATCATGGTGGGAGAGTGTGGCAGAGGGAAGCAACTCACATCATAATCAGGAAGCAGGGAGAGAGAGGCTCCACTCACCAGATACAAATATAAACCCCATAGCCACGCCAACAATGAATCACTTCCTCCAGTCACACCCCATCTGCCTCTAGTTAATCCCATCAGAGATCAATCCACTGATTAGGTTAAGATTATATCCCAATCTTTCCTCCTCCGAATCTTCTTGCATTGTCTCACATGTGAGGTTTTGGGGGACACCATATTGAAATGATAACAGTTCCTTTGTAAGATGATGTAGACTTTGATTACAAAAGAAAGTCTGTTCGAGGATTCAAAAGAAGTGAATCATTGGCCCTGAAGAACAGTGAGTGCCACACAAGTTCCTGGTGCTTCTTTTCTTTTCCTGATCTTGATTGATCATATTTAATTGCAGGCATATTAACACTTAAGCATTTATACTTATTAGCATTTTTCTTATGGAATTTCCTCGTACAGATATAATTATGCTAAATTACAATATTGCTAAATGTAATTATAAATTTAATCTAAACTCTAATGTGAAACACTTGAGCATGATGACTGAAAGAACTTCTTATTGTGTCTGAAAATAGAGCTTTTCCTTTTCATTCTGTCACTGAAGTTCTGCTTAAAGAGAAAATAAACAATTTGTGAATTCTTTTTAGGAAATATGTAGATACATTTGAGTTTCTCATTTGTTAAAGCCTTCATACCTCTTAAGAGAAAAGTCACAGCTGAAGTTCAAGTTGATTTTTTTAAAATAGTCAATAGATATTTTTTGAAGTTTTATTATCATATTGAAGTTATTCAATTAGTAAAGGGAACATTCTTTTTGGTATTAAGTTAATTGTCATTCTGATTAATTGCCAATAATAGAAACATAACCACAAATCATCTTTGATTGTCATTCCAATATTTCATATACTTAAAATGAGAAACATTTGTTGCCCCCAGGAAACATCCAATGGACTTTATAGGTAAAATATATTCTGTGAAGCTACAAATAAGTATTTTGAATAATAGTTTATTTCACATCAAAACAAATAATATAAATGAGTTGGTTTCTGGATTTAAAACATTTTCTTATAATTGTCAAATTAAATCCATTTCTATGTATGTATGCATTACATAGAGTAGTATGAATATATGTTATTTTTAAACATTTCTGTTCAAATATGAATTTGAATGTGAGCTAAAGAAGTTGTATTGATTAAGAAATTTTTATTCTCCCAAGAATCTTTATTAAGTCATTTAATCCTGCTAACTTGCTTAGCTCCTGCATGAGATAGATGAAGCTTTTATCTCCAATATCACTAGGCTTCTATCTTTCATGTTTTCCATGAAGTATAGCATTTGAAATATTTTAAGACATAATTTTAAAGTTTTTATGCCAGAATAGCGAGTATACATTTTATTAACCAATAGCCTGTTTATTACAAGAATTGTTCACACAATAAATAATTGAGGTTTGGACTTGCAAAGATGATGGAATTGAGCAGTTGTAGATGAAGAATTGACTTTTTAATCTTAACTTTTTGATATAAAACTACTAGTTTTATAAATAACCTAAGATAAACCACAATTTTCAGAAACCCTAGTTACATAATGAAGCTATTTAATATATTAATAAAAAGAAAACTTTCTTATTACCTAAGTTTCTTTTACTGGTTCTAACAGACTATCACAACATTCCTAACTTTATTTATGGCTATTTAAAGTCTTATAAAGGTGTCTAAGATCATTCTATTAATTTTCCTTTCTGTGATGGATGATGCACTTTCCAAGAGAATATATATGGATTACTGGTACTGAACTTACTTTATGATCTATCATTAATTAAATCATATTATTCTGTCAGTTTTGATACTGAGAAGAGAAACTTTTCAGTATCAAAAAAGAAAAAGAAAAAAGAAAAAAGTAGGAAATATAGTATGTTTAATAAAGTTTTGCCTTAGATGGATTTAGAATTTCTCAGAGAAACATAGTTGCCGTGTGTCCACAGCAATTTTTCAAGTACTTTCATAATCATC
This sequence comes from Glaucomys volans, assembly GCA_020662805.1. Lineage (NCBI taxonomy): Eukaryota > Metazoa > Chordata > Mammalia > Rodentia > Sciuridae > Glaucomys > Glaucomys volans. The sequence goes on along the minus strand of JAJEJO010002486.1, from coordinate 365,505 downwards.
ATATTATATGATCTTCACTAAATCTCAGTGGGGTAGATATTGCCATCATTATACCAATTTTGCAAATGAGAAAACTGAGCCTTAGAGAGGTAAAGTCTCCTTTTGAGCATATGGATTTAAATATTCATCTTTGCGACAGATATATTTTTTTAAAATCTACCATATGTTGGGCATGATCTGAGCACTAAGGATGCAGATATAAACAAACATAAAGTCCCTGACCTAATGGAGTTCACATCTTGGCAGGAAAGAAAAACAGAAATCAAATGCATAAATAGGCATGTAATATCAATTATGGACTAGGGAAGTAAACAAAAGGGAATCTGGGAAAGAAGAGTATGATATTGGGGAAAGTATTATTTTGGGTAGAATGGACACAGAAATCCTCATTGAGAAAGTAGAGTTTGAATACATAAATCTATTAAGTGATTTATTAATCCATGTGAACATCTGGGAGAAGAGCAATCTTGGCACTGCGGTTTGGATCTTGAATTTTCCCAATTCTCAAATGTTGAGAGGTTGGTCCCCAGCTTGGAACTACTGGGAAGTGATTGAAACTTTAACAAGTGTTATTCAGGATTTTAGGTCACCAAGAATGTGCTTGTCAAAAGGGTGGGGACATCCTGGTCACTTCCTCTTTTCACTTCCTGGCCTTAAGATGAGAAGCTTTGCTCCACCATCTACTCTCCATCTTGATATACTGCCTTGTCCCAGGCCCAGAAACAATGGGCCCAAATAATCATGGACTAAAACCTCTGAAATTGTGAACCAAAATAAACCTTTTCTGTTTATAAGTTGATTATCTCAGGAATATTGTTATAGGTAGCAGAAAACTGAGTGACATACCTGGCATAATGTAAATAAGAAAAAAAGTTCCAAATTAGGAGTATGTTAAGCATGTCATGGGTGGATCATGAGAGCCTTAATGACTATAGAAATGGATCTAGAAACTATTCCAAGTGACACAGAAAGTCACTGAAGACATTTTGGCAGCAAAGGAAACATTGTCACATTACATATATTTTTAAAAAATTGCTGATTGATTGAAGCCAAACTCTAAATGGCATGTGTCAGGACTAAATCTACATGGTCTGAGTTTTGACCAATCAGAATGAACAACACACTGTAAACATCTGGAATTTCCAAAGTATTGACTTAATAGCTGAATATCAGTCAAACTTCCCCAGAGAGAGAAAATAATAAGTCATTGTAAATGCTGAGAATTGATAATAATTGGAGGACAGTTAACTGAAAACTGATACTAATCCTGGGCTCTTTTGTTACCCCATGTTTCCTTAAAATATAATCAAAATATTCTACTCACTGCACCCAGAATTTAAAACTTATTTCCATTTACTTATATTAACATTAATGAGACAATTTTAGATTTGCCTTGAAAACTTTACTTGAAAAATCATGGTTCTTTTTTGTACTAGACAATACAGAGAAATACAAAATATTATTGTAAACATATACTTGATGGTAGTTATAGAGGCTTTTCTAATCATAAGAGTAAGGTAAGAATCCAACTATAAAAAATTTTACTGATATCACATTGCCAATATATAATGAAATCTTAAAATATTTCTCTATACTTTTTAATCTTTCTCTTTTTAAATCAAATTCTTGCAAAATCAATTAAATGAATATGGAGTATAAGAAATAAATATAGGAATGATTACTTAAAGTAGTAAAAGTAATTTTTAAAAAGAAGAAAAATAAGTAGTTAAGAAATTTTATTGTTAGATTGAGAGAATAGACTACTATATTGTCATAAACACTCACACTTTACTGAATATTTAATGTTACAATGAAATGTTTAGAATTTATTGAAGCTTAAAAATTGCCACCAAGCTGTCAGTAAAATAATTACATACAACACACAACAGTTTTTTTAAGGTGTGTTCCCAAACATTATATAACATTGATTATATAACTCTAAAAGTTATGAATTAATGATCACAGATAATCAATTGCTAATTTATTTTATAAATTTCTTCACTTTTATCTTTTCTTTAATAAAATGTATTAATTTTTATTGTCAGTGTAAGAGAAAATGGAATTGGAAATAAATCTACTAAATATGCCAGGTGTGTGTGCTTGTGTGTGTGTGTGTGTGTGTGTATCAGTTTCTGTTATATTGACTTCTGTGTTCTTCCCTCAACCACTGATTGCTTGTTAATATTCAATATTTATAGACAAAATGATTAGGAAAATCAATAAGACTTCTCCTTGGTCAGGTTCCTTTCACTTCTCAAATGCTGCATATGCCTTCTCCCAAACTGCTGGTCTTAACTGTTTTTCCTGAACTCTTTTCCATCCTCTTGTACTTCAGTTTGACTACTAGAAAATGAGAGCAGAGTCCTATTGGCAAAAAAATGCTTGCACTTTCCAGTATAAGCTTTAACTACAGCAGGTTATGAAATAAGGAAACTAAATGTTAATTTTGTTAATCATAGACATTATATCTGACAGAAAAGTGCCATCAGTGTTCTGGGATGAGAAATACCAAATACTATAAGGGTTTATTTCTTGGTTTCAATTTTTTCAAAATAATAATTTTTAATATTAAACATGAATTTTCATTTTATATTGAAATCAAGGCCTAATCTAATACATGATTCACACCATCTCTTTTTCTGAAGCTGAAGTTTCTAATAATTGACTAAAATGGAAGCATGATTTTGGTTTATGTCTGTTGAACACATTAGTGTCTTTATTGGTTTAGAATTTAAAGTCTTAGGTTTTATGTATTTTCAAAGAATGCATTTTTAATGTCACTCTATCTCAGTGATTCTTCACAAAATGTCTTCTCCTTTAACATTATATATTTACAAATTTCCATTGAAATTTGGAAATAGTACATATGAATTTAAAATAAAAGTACATCTAATAAACACAAATACAAATATAGAAGAAAATATAGATTTCATGCTTTTTAAAAGATCTGTGATTCATCAGCATATTCAAATTATTTATATGTAATTCCAAAATAATTTGATGAATGCATATTTGCTTTTAAAAAGTGTAATTCTCTCAAGATTTATTTCTGATGTCATTCTTTCATGTTGCTGATGCTGCAAAATAGGTCACCATAAAATACCCAAATACCATATCATACTCTGTCTTTATAATGTAATAATTCTAGACAGAATTAATAAGCAATGAACCAGTTATAGCAACAACATAACCTTTAAGGTGTTTCTGAATAAAGTATTTCTTAAAAACAAGTTAGCTCAAAATGATTTATTACTTTTAAGTATGTGGGTTAACCTAATTATTCTATTGAATATTTCATAAACAACAATTAATTCGATAGTTCCATTGTGCATTTAAATTTCTAAAGTTCTTTAGATGTGCCCTTCTCAAGGGAGCTTATTCTTTGCTAGAATCCAAACTCCAAAAGTTCCATGTGTATAGGAGATTTGGGAGAGAGAGTGAGCACACAGAAAGCCTAATGTGGATATATCTTGACCTGAACTACTTGATCTAAATAAATGTCTCACTTCTGTTTAACGCTACTTTGCATAATGAAGCTGTGCAAAGTGATATAATCATTTATTTATTAATAGTGCAGTGAAAAGTTTGCACTATAAAAGTGTTATAGTTAAGACAGAAGAAGGACAGAGGTACAATTAGGTAATAAAACAGTAGGGCACAAGGTATTCTATGAAGAATGAGGGAAAGAAATAGGGTTGAGAAAAACAAAAATCCCAGTTAAAAAAATGAACTTCCCTCCACCTTTCCTTGTAACTGAGGAATCAGGAAGGGTCCGCTCATCGTGAATCACAGGCATGTGAGAAGTCCATGAGTGTGGAGTATGCATGAAAAATCCAGAGGGTCCGTGAAGACTGAAGAAGGAAGTCTCAAAGCCTAGCTGGCAGTAGCTTCACAAAATGGACCTGCTATCATTGCTTTTCCTGTCTGTCCTTTGTTCACCCCAGTTTCCAACGCTACTTCTGGGAATGTCTTATTACTTATTCATGAGTGGGCATAGGACATGGTTTGAGCCAATCATGGTCACAATGACTGTATACTTGTGCCAATCAGGGCCAGTCTAAATCCTCTCCCTGTAGAGTTGTTAGGAAAACCTTTCCCCCACTTCAGGCTAGTTATGCTGGAATGACTTGAGAGCTGCCATGTTTCTTTTTGCATAAGGAATGATCTGCCCAGTACGAGAAAGGAAAGTCAATTATAGTGAGACAGAAAGATAAGGTTAAAAGAGAAAGAGGAACATGACAGTCTTGATGTCCTGAATTCCAGGTCCTCAAATGCCTGACTTCTTCATGCCTTTTTTTGTTGTTTTTTATTTCATATGATATATCACTGAGTGGATATGCAAACAATGATTTGTTAATTGTACCAAGACCATATTCATGACCACAGGCCAGGAACAGCAATTATAAGGAAGACTAAGAAAGATTTAACATTTTGGTGTTGTAAAACTTAATAGGTAAAATGAGCTGTTACTTAATATGTGAGAAGAAATGCATAAAAAATGTTCAAGCAGTGTCCTCTTTGATTTGTCCCTGTTGTCTCATGATGTTCATCATATGAATATTTAACTTTAACATTAGGTAGTCAGTGCAAGTAAGCTTATGTTTAATATTCTATTTATGTTTTATATACTTCTGTTTACAGTACTTTTTCTTTTTACCAATATATATTCTCCAATGATCATGGTTCTGCTTGAAATATTTCTTTTTAACCTCAATGCAAATAAAAGTTTTTGGTTTATAACCAAATGTAAAGTCCAAAAAAAATTTTTTTCTAAATTTTGAGTAGAAAAAACAGGGTAGGAAGAGTACACATTATTTCTAAGAACCACAGAGAAGGATTCAGCAAAGAAGCTGTTACAGCTACTGAGGAAGAATAGATGAAAAAAAAGGAAACCAAAGACTACATATCTACCTAATACTTGCATTGTCTAGATTGGTAATTCCTAGCGATTGTGTCCTAGCTCTGTGTCTGAATAGTGTATGATACAATGAGGAGTAAACATTAAAAACCTGAAGAATTGCTTTAAAATATTTCTAAGCACGGTAAGATTTGGAGCACAATTGCAAGATCTGCTATTTTATTCCTGCACTCTCTGATTTACCCAATGAAAACAGACACAGTATCCTTATTAGTGGGAACAAACAGGAAAGCAAAATAATCCTTTCCCAGCAAGTTAGAGAAAACTATTAAAAATAGATAAAAGGTAATAAATAAAATTACTACAATAAAGAAGGTATCATTACAGCAACAAATCTCCAACATATTGTCTATTATTTTTCCCTTTTAACACTGATCTACATTTCTTCCAGCTACAGTGCTTGGAGCCATTTACCCTCTACAGTTGTTCTAATTATATCTATCAAATGTGATGCATGTTTAATTGGATTTTAATAGGACTATAGCTCCTTGTTTAGCACCAAGTTTAACAGGAGAGTAATTTATTGCTGATAAGGTATGGGGTCTTCCGTTCCTCCTACTAAATAAGAATTGGAAAAGTGTTTGAAAACCAAATCCCTATAAATCAAAGTGGGTGATTATTTTGTCCATGCTCTGAATGAGTTGAGAACAGATATTAAAAATGTTTAATAGCCCTGTCTTTGAAAAATGTTGCCTTAAGAAGTGCTGCCTAAAAATTTCTTTCAGTTAATTAGATACCGGGTGCACAATTTTAATGATAATATTATAACAACAGGTACATTTCCTGCTTGAGGGAAGTATAAACCAATAACAAATTAATTCTGTGAAAACATGAACAAGCAAACCTGACCAAGAGTTTCTATTCATAAGAAGAAATAGCATTGATGTAAAAAAGTGTAGAATTTTTAAACAGTGGTTGCAAGACGACTGAATCAATTTCCGTATGCAATCTTTCTTCTATTATGTTATAAAGCGTTTCTAGATATTATTTTTGCTGGAAATACATTAAAAATATTTACCTTTATCAATGCAGCATGGTGCTTTATGTGGATGTACCTTAATTGTAATCCCTGATCACTTAATTATCTATCTTAAGTGGTCTGATTTCCATTTTAAGAGTGAGCAGATTGGGAGGCTGAGTCAGGAGGATCGCAAGTTCAAAGTCAGCCTCATCAACTTAGCGAGGCCCTTAGCAACTCAGTGAGACCCTGTCTCTAAATAAAATACAAAATAGGGCTGGGGATGTGGCTCAGTGGCTGAGTGTCCCTGAGTTCAATCCCTAGTTCCAAAAAAAAAAGAGTGAGCAGAAAAAATGATTGGTGTTAATCATTACATTGTCAGAACAGTTCCTTGACTATTTAAATGGAGATTCAAGGTATATTTGGAAAAACATGGACATTGCAAGAAATAAGAGGTAACATGCTTCAATAATAATGTTACTTTGCTATAAATAAATACCTATGCTTCCCTGAACACAAATTAACTAGGAGTCATCACTTTCTTCCTTTCAAAATTTGGGATAAAGGCAGCTGACTAAAATTAAGGCACATTTAGATGAGTTGATTATATGAACTTTGAAAATTTCAATTGAATCACAAGAGCATTATATGTACTTACTTGTTATGAACATCTTGTTTTTTCAAACTATTTATTTCACACAATGTTTAAAGTTACTTTAAAAATACCTCATTAATCCTTTCTTATCAACCTTCCATGCTTAATTGCATGGAGGAGGAAAATAATGGCAAATTCAGCCATGAAAATAAAAATCATTATATGAGGTGCAGGTGCAAGCAAACTAAGAAAAACCAGAACCCTCTTAAAAAAAGAGAAATAAATTAACAAGATATTTAAGGATGTGTTTTCTAGAACTCTAGATAATAAAATCTGAGCATGAGTATATCTCTGTCCAGTTAGATTTTAATTTAAAGAATACAAATGCATTTTCTGCATATGAAAGCTTTCTGTCTGCTCCATTGCTCCTTAAATTCTAACATCATTTCCAAGCCAGTAAAGACTGGTATCTGACATTCATCTTTTCTCATGGCTACCTATGTCTAGGGCATGTCGTGAACTAATTTCTGTAAGCTCCTGTAGCAAGAGTGTAAATCGAGTAACTATATGTCAGCATGTGAAAAGTAACAAATGACCTCTGACCTTAATTAGGCCAGATACTCCTTGCAGAGAAAGAATATATACATAAAACATAACTCTACAAGGAAGCATATGAAAATGTCAGTTGAATTTGGATCTACTTTTAAACTCTGTGGGAGACTGATTTCTAGCCAACATCCATATTCTTCATCTTTCTACTGAAAATTTTTCACTCTGTTACCATTCACTTCCAGGTATTTATGAATTCCCTACACTCTCAACATCTCCATTGAAAACTATCTTTTCCATCTGTTCACCAAGCCACCCAGACAGATCTCACATGCTGAATATAAGTGTATATGACGTGATAAACATAAGCATGACATTTTAAGTCAGTGGCTTGGAATTTCCAGCTCTCATTCTGCCAGTTACAAACTGAGAGATTTTTAATAAGTTCCTTGCAGTCTATAAGGCTTTCTGTACACATCTGTAAGATTTGGATTATTATAATGGCACTTATCTCAATGTTGCTCTATCAAATGAGGCAACACATCCAAGGAACTTAGCACACTGTCTGGCTCATAGTAAATGTCCAGATGTTGGTGGGTTGTTGGTTGTGCTCATGGAGCTGTATATCTATGTTTCTGCTCTAAATTTGATCAGGGGAACAAGGCACACCTAACATCTGCAACGTAACCGTGGACTTTCTTGGGAAAATCTGCTATTGCCCAATTGCTGATTGCACTTTGAAGCTGGCATGTCTTGATAAGAGTAAGTAGTGACAACAGTTCACTCTTGATGTTCGGTGCTTCATATCTAGTACTTATTTTAAACAAAGTTGAAGGATAACAGTTTGGATGTGTTCTGTTATGATTTGGAAATGATGTGTTTCCCAAAAGCTGTGTCAATGTTCAGAGATTAAATAATTAGATAGTAAGATCTGTAACGTAATCAGTCCATCCTAGTTTAAGTGGACTAACTGGGTGGTCACTGTAGGCAATGTGGAGTGACTGGAGAAGGTGGGTCACTGGGGATGGCCCTGGAAGGGTTCATCTTCTCTGTGGCCCTTTCCCTTTTTTCCCTCTGCTTCCTGGTTGCCATGAATTGAGTAGTTTTCCTTGTCAGTGCATTTTGACCATGATGTTCTGTCTCATCTTGGGTCAAAGCAATGGAACCAGGTGACCATGAACTGAACCTCTGAAACCATGAGCCAAACTAAACTTTTCTTCTTCCAAGTTGTTCTTGTCATGTATTTTGATCACAGTAATGCAAAGATAGCTAACACATGTTCATTTAGGATTATATTTGATATTAATGTGGCCTTGTATACAATGTGTTATATGGTCCAGTAACATCATTTAGTGTAATTTTGTTAATTATTGAGGAGAAACCAGAGGTATCACACATTTATTTATTTTGTACTTTACTATTTAATATATCAAATATATATAAAAACCTGTGAGATCTAATACATTTCTAAAACTCAAACTACTGATTTTATAGTGTTTTGTTTGGCCATGACTTCTTGATATGATCCCAAAAGCACAGGCAAAAATGGAAAGTGAATTACATCAAACTAAAAAGTCTGGACATAACTAAGGAAACAAAAGAATGAAAAAGTAAATTTACGGAATAAAAAAATTGGACTTTGTATTCAACAAGGGATTAATTTCCAAAATAAACAAGAAATTTCTGCAGCTTAATTATCAAAAGCAAAACCAAACAAAAATGGATAACCTGATTAAAAAAATAGGCAAAAGACCTGAATATAATTTCTCCAAAATAGACATGAAAATAGATAGCTTGCAGGTATAAGAAAAGGTGCTCACTGATTACTAAACATCAGAGAAATGTATATCAGAACTACAATGAGATATTACCACTTATCAATTAGGATGCCTTTTATCCAAAAAGGAAAAGGAAACCATTGTTGAAAGAATGTAGGGAGATTAGAAACCATGTACACTTTTGATGGGAATGCAAAATGGGACAGAAACTATAGAAAATGTTATGGAGCTTCCTCAAAAAATTAAAAATGGAACAGCCATATGATTTAACAATCCAACTTCTGGGTATATATCCAAAAATATTTAAATTAGAATCTCAAAGAGATATCTGAACTCCCATGTTCCTTGCAGTATTCTTCATACTAGCCAAGATATAGAAACAACCTAAATGCCCATCAGTGGATAAATGGACAAAGGAAATGCTTATGAATAGAATGGAATATTACTCAAACTGTTGAAGGAAATGCTGCCATATGTGACAACATGAATGAATCTTGAAGGAAATTAAGCTAAATGAAAAAGTCAGTCAAAGAAGAACAAATATTGCATTATTACATTTATAGGAGATATTCAATATGGCCAAACTCATAGAAGCAAAGAGTAGAATGGTGCTTTCCAGAGTCTAGGTGAAGAAAGAAATGGGAATTGTCATTCAATGGGTATAAAATGTCAGTTATACAAGATTATTAAGTTCTGGAGATCAGTTGTACAACATAGAACCCATAATTAACAATTCTGTATTGTGTACCGAAAAAAAAAAGTGCTATGAAGGAAGCTCTCATGTCAAGCACTCTTATGAGAAAGAAAACAACAACAACAACAAAATACAAAGTGTTATGAGGGAAATTTTGGAGACAATAGATAGGGATGGATAGTTTTATCACCTTCATTACAGTGATGGTTTTGAGGGTGTATGTTTATATCCAATTCATACTACTGTAGACATTATTTATGTTCAGTTTTTGTGTATCAATTTTACTTCAATTTGGGTTTAAGTTTAGGATTAAAAATATATGTAATTGGGTCCTTGAGTTAAGGGGTTGTTAGAGTATTCTTTGAAGTCAAATGTTCCAAGTTCAAGGTTTATCTCCCCTTTAACTGACCATAAAATCTTGTGTAAGGTGGTTAAACTTTTTGTACCTCAGTTCATTTATCATTAAAATGGGGATAGTAAATATATATTCTATATATATCAAACATCACTTTACAGCTTATAAGAGATTTTGTTTGTGAAGCATTTAACATAGTGATTGGCACATACTAAGTGATCAGTAAATATTTGCCAAGATCATTATTCACAATATGAATTAGCAGTGATGAGCACTCTGCAGTAAGGCAGAGCGGGAAAGGAAATGCTAAGGGAATGTAAACTGGAGGTGAAACCTTGCATATGTTAATCAGGCAAAGAAATTTGGGGGTGTACAGTAGTCCAAATCAAAAGACTGGCATGAGCAAGTCCTGTGTAAGAGAGGAAAACATATATTACGGTTGAACAAATGAAAGGACAAAGTAGCTGTCATGTCAAGAAGGTTGGGAGGGGGTGCCATGGCAAGGAATGAGGATGGGTAACTAGGAAGCAAATTAAAGCTGTTATTTTAAACCATATGTAAGGTTTTATTCACCAACATAAGTGTAGTGGGTTGTAACTAAAGGGTATTAAGCACATACATTATGCATTTAAAAATAAAATACTCAGGTGCAATAAAGAGAGAGAAAGAGGCTGAAGCAAAGAGATACTTTAAGATGCTACTGTGGTAGTCTGAGACTATTTTAGTTTTTATTAGAATGTGGAAAATTGGAATAGAGAGACGTGAATGAATTATAGCAGTGGTTCTCAAAAGTACCACTTTTGATATATTAAAATTTTGTAGAATTCTAAAATTACTATTATTAATGTAGTTTTGGGGACCTAACCAGACTGAGTAGGAATCACTTAAGATGGGACTCAGGCAAGCATATATTTTTAAAGTGTTCTTCACACTGTTCTAATATTCAGGATGTGCTGAGTTTGAAGATCCTATTATACATTCAACTGCAGATGTAGGGTAGGCAATTAGTTGAGTTTGAGATCTGGGACACAGAAAAAACTGGTGTCATGTTTAGAAACAAGGAAATGCTGTGTGAAGATAGATGGTACCTGGAATTTTTGGGATGGATACAGTTTAAAGAAAAAGTTTACAGTGAGAAGAACCTCCAAGATTAAATCCTAAGGAATTCCAATGCTGACTATTCTTCTGAAGTAGGAGGCTGGAAGGAAAATTGAAAAGGTACATTGTTGTATAATCAAAGTCAAAGGGACAGATTTCAGAAAAGAAAACTGGTCAACTATGTTGACTTCTGCTAAGAGACACAGTCATACAAGTAGGAACATGAATGCATGCTTAACTGGAAAAACCTGGGTATTGAGCACCTCTGTATACATCTTTTGCCTATGTTAAAAAGCAGAACATGTCTGAAGGAAGATATAAAGACAGTAAAAAATGGAATATGATCCAAATTTTCTTGTGAATTTGATTTCTCCTTTTCTCACATTTTCCTCTTCAATTTTATCTTTCTTTCAACTCTATTCGAACATTTATTCCTCACTTGTTTATCTCAGCTGATGGACTAATGTCTTTTTGACTGAGAAAATGGAAGCAAACAAGATAAATATTATGTTCTCTCAATTCTTTCTGCATTGCCTACCTGTAATCAGGTTCAGAGTCTCCTCTTTTCTTCCTATTATCATGGAGAAATTCTTTACTCTTATGTTTACCCTTCCGATTTTATACTGAATTTTATTTCATCAAAGGCTACAATTTATACTAACTTCTCTCAGTCCTACATCACCATATCCTCACCCCCCAAACTCTTTCATCTGTCCCTTTAATGTTCTTCTGTATACCAATATGCCAACAAATCTTCTATCCATAAATCAACAACCTCTTTTGATCCCAAAGTGTTCCTTTATCCACCTTGCCATTTTGTTTTCCTCTTCAGTTCAAAACTTTAAAGATCTATGTCTGCCAGGTCCACTTACCCAAACTCCCATTTTATCACTTTTTGTAATGCAAATGCAGGAAGTTTTAATAATCTCATTCACCAACACTATCAATGCTGATCTCAATAAGACCCTAGCTTGCATTTCTTTTTATCCCCCTCAATGCCTTTTATCTACTCATTTTAGCAACCATTTAGGACTGAAATTTGAGTGTATTCTCATAAGACTTGTAGCTATTAATTATGCATATACATTTAATTCTCATACATGGTGTGTTTCATAGGCTGCATTGAGTTTCTCACTTTTTTCATCTGTGTATGTTATTAATGTTTATGTACCAGATTTCAGTTGAAATTGTTACATGGGATTCCTATGTTTTTTTCCACATTATTTATCCATGTTCTCAGTCATGCACACCTAGACCTTTATCTTACAGATTGTCTGGTATAGAGTGCTGAGCACTGTTTTTTCATATGCCTTCTTTTTAAAGACTCCCTAAGGAAGCTCAAAAATTTATCTGCTATATGTGCAAGTTTACTGTAAGGAAAGTCATTCTAATTTACTTTCCAACCAGTTAGCTAACACAAGCCTCTATGGATAAATGCACATGTATACAAATTTAAATACTGTCGATTCCTCTCCAAAATGATGACTCATCTCTATCTCAGACACTCCTTCATGAAGGATTTCATGTTCACACATCAATATTACTTTATTACTTGAATTATAATATGTTGTGTTCCATTTTTTAATACTGAAGTTTCAATGTTTGCTTCTCTCTGTTGTCTCCTTTGACCTTGGTTAATTTCTCACGTGTCTGAAATATTCTTATATTTTAAATGTACTATTAACTTTTTTCATATCATTGATTTTTCTCCCTTTTTAGTCTTTCACCTTTGTTGCCTATTCCCTGGGGCTGTGTCATCGTGTATTGACATTAGCTTTGTCAGGATCACTCACAATTGCCTTCACATCAAATCCAATAGCCAATATTCATATTTATTTAACTTAGTAGTTGCATATGACATGCTTGCATAGCCCACATTGTTGGGACACCTTTTTTAGTTGACGTCTAACACCTTTCACCTAATTGTATTCATATGCCACATTTTCCTTCTAAATCTCCCTTTATGTTTCCACTTCATTGTTCTTCCTCTCAAGTTTGAAGTATTCCTAATAATTTCCTTAGTCCACATATTATCATTGTTTATATTTCTTCTGTTTGTGATCACTTCCTTCTCCTAGCTTCACAATCCATCAAGAGACTAAAAATTCTGGATTTGTATCTCAAGGTTAGACCTTTCCCATGAGCACCAAGTTCATCTATCACAGTTGTTTTTGATATTTACCGTTGGATATTGAATAGGTATTTTTAACCTAACAAAGACACTGCAGATCTATTTATTCAACTCCACTAATGCCAAAGCAACCTTGCCTTTAGTTTCCCACCTCTATTCACAGTACTGTCATTAACAGTTTCAAAGACTTTGATTGTTGTCATTCTTGCATTTTAAGTTTTATTGCTTTGGGGACTTTAGGGGTACTGTTTTTATTTCTAGGCCATTGCTCCAAGTGAACTCCTTGAGGCTCATTATTTTTCACCATGTGAATCTGTTTTAATATACTCTTTAAGAAAAGCTTTCTCTGATAGGGATATAGCTCCCTTCTTTATTATTCCCTGAACACTTAAGTAACCTTATACTATTCAGAGACATTTTTTAATACCTGTTTAAGTGAAATTATATACTAGTTTATTTCTTTATATTCTGTATATAAATTATATACTACTTTATTTCTTTATATACTAGTTTATTTCTTTATTTTTCTTTATATTAGATATTTACTATAAAATGCAGCCATGATTATGGTAAGGGTTTTGTTGGTGTAGGGCAATGCTCTGGACTCATTACAATGCATACAGGTGAGTTTTTGTATGTTTATTGAAAACCAATCTGTTTTAAGATAGATGGAAAACAACAAGGATATGGGGGATGTATCTGAGTATATGTCAATGTCAATAATAATAACCCAGGAGAGAGAGAGAGAGAGAGAGAGAGAGAGAGAGAGAGAGAGAGAGAGATATTGAGATTAGATACCTAGGTGAATGATTTCTGTGTCCACTGATGCTACAGTTACCTCTAGTGCAGATGATAGACACAGAGGTAGGACATGAACAGGCTTGCCAAGTGTTTATGCTTTTCTTGGTAGATGTGGTAACTGACATTGAGAAGCAGAAATCTGAAGAGCATAAAGAACAAAAGAGAGCAATTCATATTTATATGTGTGTATATATATTTTTATGTTTCCATATACATATACATATACATATACATATACATATACATATATGTATCACGTACTTGTTCAGATATAAGATCTTTAGTGTCTGGATTTTATAATGGAAACATAAAAGCTCAGTTTTGTTTTGTAAATGACTCTAAATGTTCTGATTAATTTCAAAGAATTTTGAAAGCAATATTTTTGGGCAGTAATGTATAGAGCTCAGCATCATATTTTTTGGTCTGACTCATGGCTCCCATGCCTCTGGCTTATCTATTAACCTCTGCCATGCAATGGTCCCTATCTGAATAAATGGAGATAATGATGTGAAATTTGACACTGAGGGTGATTGAGATGATATGGACAAATGTTATTCATCCCTCTCTTCCTTACCAAGTGTTTTACCCTGAATTCTTCTTTATGGATATGACTGAACATTCAAAATAATAATATCATTGAAATATGTGTCTTTGTATAAAATGATAGCATAAGAAAGCAGTTAAGAGTAATTTTAAAGTATTTTTGAGGGCTCTAGGTTTGCACACCTCACTGATTTTGAAAGGCTTATTCAACACCAAGGACAGATGTTTTTGTGAAAAGGTATCTTCATGTCATGCAAAAGAGATCATTGTTTGTTATTTTTCAAGTACTGTCTTGTCAAGTGTGTATACTTATTAGAGAACATTGAATTTGCCATCAAGTATTTGCTCTCTTATTTAAAGCTCCTCTTTTATACAATTCTATATAGAGTAGTTTCAGAAAGGCATATTTTTATGCAGATGAGGTTAGCAACATTAATGTCAAAGGAAAATTCAAATGTCTTTGTATTTTTGCTAAAAAAATAGCTCATTTGAAATATGCACTGTTAAGACAACTGTTTGATAATTTGCAAAGGATGATAAGTGAAATTTTGGGGTCTTTCTCATGGGCTTGTGGTTCAAATGAAAGTTCAAATTAAATGGGGGCTTTTAACTTTCAATCTAAGTTTGTCTCAGCAAAGCAGTGAAGCATCTAGGTGACTTCAAGAGCAAATGTTTGGTTTGCTATACCAGGTTCACCATTTAGTAATTGTGTGACTATTCACAAGTTAGTCAAACCTTCTGAACTTCAAGTTTCTAATCTTTAAAATAAATTAAGTATAATTTTAATAGTGAGAATATCCATGTTCTGTGATAGTAAAAGGATATGCAATAAAGTATATACAATAGTTAGCACTTAATAATTATTTAACAGAAGTCGATTTTTAAAAATAAGAATTATTATTTTATTAACAAATCAAACCTAATTGCCTGTGAAACACGTATAGAACTGATTCTCTTCGACCAGTCAGGTATGTACAATTCCTTTGCAATCCTTGCACTTAGCAACTTGTTTTTTTATTCTGTTTTCATGACTATCTTGTTCATGGGACTTGAGTTCCTTGTACACTGAATTTGTCTCTTGTTGACGTTGCCAGTGCCCAGCATATTGCTTGGCACAAGATGGTCCTACATTCCATACTGGTTGAATAAATTGGATGACTCACCTTTATGTAAGATGACATTATCTGAGAAAACTTATTTTAAAATTCCATAAAAAACCTGCTTGTTAGGGTAGCAGTTTAAATAATTTTCTTATTTACAAGAACATTTGTTTTCATAAAATAGGTCCGTTAAATTCTTCTGTGTTCTATACAAATTTAGGAAGTAGATGCATATTGGTGTAACTGAGGTTCATTTCCTGATATAGTTCATATATGGACTAACATGAAAAAAATTGCATATTATCATTTAATAATACTTATCTATTGATTCTGTAATCCACCTTCAAGATAGTAAAAGACTTCCGAGAATAAATCTTATAACCCTCTGAAAACTCCTAAGAATAAATAGATAATGCAGAGATTAAATATCCTATTAACATTTCCTGAAACTAAGCTAAGGTCCTTCTGTAGAAAAGAAAACTGACACTATTCTTCAGTTTTTTTTTTTCTGACATGATGCATGGTTAATTTCATTTTGAAAATTGATTAGACTACCTGATTGATTGCAGTGATTGCTTTTCTTGTCTTGAGCAAGGAGATAGCATTTGTAATTCTTATTAAAAGTTGATTAGTATTTAATACTGTTAGTCTTGTTGAATGCTGTATAATAAATTTTAAAACTGAAACCTGTATTGGCAATTACCAAATATAAATACAAAATAAATCACATCTTCAGATAGCATTAAAAACTTCAAAGTCATAATCTCCAATGCTAAAATAAACCTGAAAACATTCTTATTAAAGGCAGTAGCTCTGTGGTTTTAAAGAAAATTTTCTAGTTTTCTTTGTGGATATGGTTATGATTTTAAACTGGGAATGAATACAGCCTTCCTGGTCATTAATGTGTTTAGAATTGGCAGCACATAGAACTGCACAGCTATCCAACTGGTTTTGTTTTCCTGAAGATTGAATCCATGACTAAAAAACACCTTCAGTTAAAATGTATAAGTCTTAGTTCATAGTCTTGTGATGTTTAATAGAAATATTTAACTGCATTTTGGATTCCTAGCAAATGGGATCAAAATTGCTGAAAAAGATTATACAAAATGCTATCATCCTTGGAAAAACAGTAATTTCTTCTACCTGTTGACCAGTTCTCAGTGAAAATGAGATTTCATATGGCTGCCAAATGAAAGAGCTTCTGGAGAGTGTGGCATGAAAAAGAGAGCCCTGTGACCTTAAGGAGGTTGTTGTTTTGAGGACACTTAGCTTTATGGTATCATCTGTATTCAGAAGGTCAGGGCATTATTCCTTTCTGCCAAGAGTAGGGGCAATTGCCTTATGACCACTGGGACCACTCTTATGACATACATTTTATTTTGACATAGAGAAAACAAAACAAAACAAAACAAAATGACTGCAGATTACAGTAGAATCTGTGAGAATGTTCTTTTTAAGTTTTATGCAGTGGATGCCTGAACTGTCCACCCCGAATCTCACGGCCCATTGTGCATAAAGTGTATCACTCTGTTGACAGCAGACAATTGAGATTAGTAGAAGTGACATGCACATGTGGAGGAGTGCCGAGTAGGCAGAAAAAAATGAGCAAAAGGGAAATGAAATGACCTCTGAGCAGCAGATGAACATGACTCAATCAGCAATGGAAATCAATGAGCTGAAAGGAACTGGCAGAGAAAATCAATGGAGGAATAAAGCACTGACCAATGAACTTTGTCCCCTTTTGCATTCTTGTCTAGCTAGAATAGCTTAAATATCCAAGTACATCTCTGTTTGGTTCTTCTATCCTTTCTAGGACCATTTGCAGTCTCAGTCACCTCTGGCTCCCATGGCGCTCTACACTAGACCCTCTGTACCATCCGAATACCTAAGTACCAAGGATCAAGTATCATGAGAAAACAGACAGGAATGCAAAGTCATCAAAGAAGCTAACTGTCCAAACTATAGCCAAGAGAGATTGGCTTAAGAGTTGAGACTGGGTCTCTAGGGACTGCAAATAAGTTTCATTTTTGCCTATAATTTGTTTCACTGTGTCGATTAAACTTTAATTTTTATCATGGACATTACATGGACAGTTAAACAACCAGAGAGTATCAAAGTACTTGAAACCATCTAATGTGTGGCAGTACACTGAAGTTTCTCAGCTGCACATTGTCATTGGTGAATCAAGTAAATGTTATTAAGGAAGGAGGTGTCATTTTATTGCAAGGGTAAGTTTGGGTTGTGAAGTTAATTGAGCATTTACTAACAAATTTGAGGGCTTACAGTTGTAATACGGTCTGCATATTTGTATGTGTGTAGTATTCTAATGAAAATAAATTTTGACAAAGTAAAAAAAAAAAAAAGAAAAAAAAGTGAACAACTTTTGAGAAGGAAAAAAAAATTCAGCTGATGTCCCGGAGATTAAATTCTGAAGATTAGGGATTGTTCCACTTTGTCCTGTGTGGCCTTCCACTATCTGTGTCCTAATGAAAATCACAGTTAGGGGGTTTTCCCCAGGATCTTTGAGAGACTATAGAAAGAAAAACTTTGTAGACAGAATCTCAAAATATAAATTTTACAATAAAATGTTAGGTACCACAAGGGGAAAATAGCACCAATGTGTTCATATAGACAGAGTCAATGGAACAAACAGAACCATTATTGTTTTTTCTGCAGTGTAAAAAGAAAATAAAAGTGGGTAGATCCAACACTCTGTTACGCTCTGAGATTCTAGGTTAGTTGTTTTTCTTTCATTTATTAGCAGGAATGATTTCTTTTTCCTGATTGATAATGCTGTGATTATTGATTCAATATTTCAGGCTGTATATATATCTGTTTGTTTTTTTTTAGTCTCCATTCTGTTTCCTGGGTTCTTTTCCCAAGTAGTTTGTATGTACCTGGATGACCTGGATATGCCTCAGGCTTCTTTGTAACCCCCATAGAATCTAGCCAAGTGGCTCATTTGAGAGCAAATTCTTTCCTTAAATATTGTTTTTGCTGCTGTTGCTAATGGCCTAACTTGCAGTGTTTACCAATAACAGTGTGTGACATTTTTATGCGCATTAAATGTTGTGAGTTGATTTTTCAGTTTTATTTTTAAGAAATCTTAATGCGGGGAGAGAAATCAAATTGTCCTAGATTGCCTGGCTTCCAATAGAAAGGACTGGAGCCTTTCAGCTTCTTTCTGCAACTGTTCCTTGAGCCAAGGAAATCTTAAATATAGAGTCCCCTTTGGAATAAAGGATCCTTTGGATGAGGCTTTTCTGGGAGTCCTTCCTTCGGCAGCCTTCTGTTCAGTCAATTTCTTTCTTTAGAGAAGGGGATCCTCTCATATTGTTGGAGGAGTTCATTTCTCCTTGATTTTAGCTATCGATGTGTCCTTTCATAAAGAATTTCGCAGAATTCAAAGTTTATTTCCTATTTCACTGGTCTATTTTTTTGTGTTTTGAACTGTTCAAACTGTGGTGACTTTAGTTTATTAGGTGTAGAATTGTTTCTTTTCCCCAAATACCATCTTACATGGAACCTCAAATTATCAAGCAGTGCAATTCCTCAGTTTGAAGTGCTGGAGTGAAGAGCCAGGAGTGTGGCCTCTGGAAGCTGTGACACCTGAGTCAATTTAGCACTGGGTTTCAGCACTCTGGAAAGTGCTGAACTGTGGAAATTCGAAGCTTGTTTCATTCCATGTTTTGTTACACATAATCATAAAAAAATTTCATTTATTTCCCTTATTAAAATTAGAGATAAAAATGGAACTAATCTGAAATCCATACAAGTATTAATTCTTAAAAATTTTACTAAGAATACTTCGGTATATACTTTTATTAAACATATTTTGATTCTTATTCAAAATATGATATAATGCATATTTAAAGTATCACTTCAGTTTCAGATATAATTAGGTTCGAATCTATTACTAGATTTATGATCTTGGAGAAGCTCTTCAATCAAGTTATCATGTTTTCATATAATAAGTGTTAAAAGAAATCATCTATAAAATGTCCAGCACAGTTACTGCCTGTTTATAGTAGGTGTACAGGGTGGTTAATCATGTTCTTCGTTCCTAATAAATTGTAGAAAAGGGGAGAATGCTGTTTATAAAAATATAGATATTACTCATATAAAAGCATAGCAGAGTTTGAATTCATTGACCTTCTAATTCAATCTACATTTCTAAACCTTGATAGTAGAACATGCTGCAGAGAACACAACCTAAGCAAAAGCAGAAGAAAACTGCTCTCATGAAGGTAACAGTCAAGTGAGGGGAAACGTCATTCATGAAATAATCACACAAATAAACCTACAGTTACAGTTGGGACAGTGCCCTAGGGTCATTAGAGATTGCTTGAGGAAACCTGAATAGCTCTGAAGAATGAGTAGTAAATAACTACTGAGGAGATAAATAAGGCATATTGAAGCACGTGCAAAAGAAGCAAGAAAATTAGTCCTCCAGGTAAATGAGCACCTGAGCTGTCATTCTAATCAGGACAAAACAAAAAGCAACAAAATAACTTGGAGTTCTGGAAATAGCATCAGGTAAGAAAAGTGATAGAAGACTGTAGGTTATATGTAGGCTATTGCTTTAGGAAAGGATAAAGTCAATTAGTTGTTAGTGCAAAAGCATTTCAAAGGTACTCTATGGCTTAGTCTTAACAGGGGCAAGTGTGTAAAAGATGGTAGGATACTTGTCAGGCAGAACTAGTAGGAATATTGAAGAAGGACCTCCTGATAGAATGGTGATGATTACTGACCTGAGGTTGTTGGCCAGAGTAGAGAAGGTGATTGAAGAAAAGAACATCCCGAGGGCACGCACATCACATCAGAGCTGGGAGCTAATAGCGCAAAAGTTGCTGGTTAATTGGAACTATGCTTTTGAGACATGAAGGGATGTTAGGGTATGGTTTCCTTTATTCAATTTTAAAAATACTTTACAAAACTACAATGTAATCCTGCTTGTAATAGAATTTGGCTACTTTTGGGGTGTGAAAATGAAAACAAAACAAAACCCCCCAAATTGTTATTTTGAACATTAAATATTATTGCAAAGTAGAAATACTTCCCAGTACTTCTCTGGTAATATTACCAATATTACCAATATTTGTCTCTTAGTCATCAAAATACATGCATGTGCATATATATATATATATACATATATATATATGCATATATATATGTATACATATATGTGTTTCTTTTTAACTATTTCATAGTTTTAAACTAGTTTTACTATTGGCAGACAACACAGGAACAATAAACATAACCGGAAAGAATAAAGATTATATTAAAATCTGTTTTCAAGGGCAAAGTAGCAATGTTTAGAAATCTAAAAGTATTTTATGAAACAGATTTTCATAATAAGATTGAGTGAGATGGCTAGTTCAGTCACACCAGATACACATTTATGACAATTTAAAAATGTTCGCATTAGTTCAAAGAGGCAATGGTATCAGTAGAGATGGTATGGCAATTTTGTATGGTTAGCTTATTCAAAAAAAAAAAGTGGCAAGTAAAAAAATGAAAAATTTAATTTTAATTGGAAAAAATTTAATTAAATATTTATTTTTATTAATGCATATTAATTATATGTATTAATGAGATTCATTGTGATATTTTAACGCAGATAATCATATGCACATGGCCTGCACTGATCATATTTATCTACCTCAATCCCCTTCCCTGGCACCCTTCCAAGTCCCTAGAAATCACTATCTACTTTCCTTTAAATTTTATAGTTTTAACATATGAGAAAGAACATGCAGTACTTGTCTTTCTATGTGTGGTTCATTTCATTTAACAGGATGACTTCCAATTCCTTTGATTTTACTGCGAATGATGGATTTTGGTTATCTTTGTGCCTGAATAATAAATATTTCATGGTGTATGTGTACCATATTTCTGGTGTCTCTTCATCTATTGATGGACACCAAGAGGGACTCCATATCTTAGCTACTTATAGTGCCACAATAAACATGGGCATGTGGGCATCTCTTTTGTAAGCTGACTTCATTTTCTTTGCAGTTATACCTAAGATTGGGATAGCAAGATCATATGGTAGCTCTATTTTTAGTGTTTTGAATAACCTCCATACAGTTTTTCATAGTGGCTATACTAATTTACATTCTGACTAAAAGTGTATAAGAATTCCCTTTTTTTCCTAACTCCTTACCAGAATTTGTTATTTTTTGTCTTTTGATAATGGCCATTCAACTGAGGTGAAGTGGTATTACATTGTACCTTTTATTTGCATCTTTCTGGTGGCTAATGGTATTGAGAATTTTTTCAGAAATTTATTGACTATTTGTAATATTTTGAGAAATGTCTATTTAGAGAATTTCCTAATTTTAAATTGGATTACTTATTTTTAAAATTGTTTGAGTTCTTTATTTATTTGGTAAATTAATCCTCTGTCAGATGAACAGATGGCAAGGGTTTCCTCTTGTTTGGTAGGTTGTCTCTTTAGCAAGTTGATTATTTCATTTGCTATGCTGAAGTTTAAAGGTTATGTGATCCCATTTGTCAGTTTTTGCTTTTTTGCTCTTTGCATTTGGGGTTGTATCAATAAAATCATTTCCTTTACAAATATCTTGAATTGTTTATCCCTTTTTCATCTAGGAGTTTCAGGACTTAACATCAAGATCCTTGATCCAGAAGAGACAAACATGGTGGAGTAAAGGAATTGTATAATTTCCAGTTGCTCCATGGCTCAGAATTCAGGCAGCAAGAATGCTGCTTTCCAGTGAGGTGGGTGACAAAGGGAATATACCACGTTTCAATTATCTGAATCATAGAGACAGAGATTTGAGTGCTTTGAACATGGGACAGGAAAGAATATCTCATGAATCCAGCTGACATTGCCATGGTGCCCGTTCACAGCAGAAGGGTGGGACAACACAAGTAGAAAAACTGAATCTGCAAAGGAAATTTGGCACAGGGAGCCTGTGGAATAGAGGAGCCATATAAACTAGAGTGACCCAGAGGCAGGGCTGTGAATTGATATAATAGGAGTATTCTGAGTTTCTTCCCCAGGAAGTAGAGAACTGAGGCAGGGAGCTATCTTGAGCAGCCATACAGTGGCTTTCTGCTGCAGGAGACCAGGAGTTCACAGCAAACATTATCCAACAGTTACGTATGTGTCTGCCATGAGATCTAGAGTCCTTCTGGTGGAGAGCAACTGAGGTGGTCACATAGGAGATTGTGCCTGGGGACTCAGGCTGGAGATAGGGAGTGACGTGAGGATCACTTTCCCTTTGGGTTTGGTGGCTTAGCTAGAGAGAACCCAGAAATTGGAGAGGTGGGCACATTTGCACGTAATGTCTGAACCTGTAAAAACCACATATTTGGGCAGTGGAGTATGCTAGAAGAGAACTGAGAGTTGTTCACTTTACAAGTGTGGAGCTCTTGGGAGTCCCCCAACCAAGATCCAGATGCCCAGTAGAGATGACATCTACCTGGGGATAGGGTGGATGGGGCTATTTTCTCTACAACACAAACCCCATGACAAAGTTCAAAAGGTTGTCTGGAACTGAATACCAATTGCCTGAACTTACTTTTTACATTTAGAACTTTGCATTAGCCCCACCTTGTGAGTGAATCTATAATTTTTTCATACAGAAAAACCCCAATTGTCACCAATTTCCATTCTGCTCTAATTTACACTAGCAAGAAGGGAAACTGAGAGCCATGACAACAGTCTTATTTGTAGGTCACTCCAGCTGACAGCTTAGTGAGCAACTCAAAAGAGATAGGTTTAATGAACTTCATCCCTTTCTCTAAGGTGTACACAGCCTTAGAAGAAACAAATAATGACGGCATGATATAGGTAGTGAAAATTAATTCTTGTCAATAATTTCCACTTCAGTGAAGACAACCCCTTCATAATATTTTTTTCTCTTCTCTGTTGTCCATTGAGCATGAGTGTTAATATTTGTATGTGTATGTGTGTTATAGCTGTGTTTATTGACTCATATATATACATATGTATATGTCTTTATATTGTATATATTTCTTTTCCTTTTAATTTTATCACATTTTATTTGTTCTAATTAGTTGTACATGATCGTAGAATTTATTTTGACATATTACATATATATATTTCAACAAATATATAAATATTATATATATATATGCAGTGTAACTTCTCATTCTTCTGGTTCTGCATGATAGCAATACATTGGTGTGTAATTACATACGCACATAAGATAGTAATAATGTCCAATTTATTCTACTATCTTTCTGATTCACTGTCCCTTCCCTTCTTTTCATTCCCTTTTCTATAATCCAAAGTACTTCTATTCGTCTCTCCCCACCACTTATTGTGAATTAGCATCTGCATATCAGAAAAAACATTTGACCTTTGGTTTTGGGGGATTGGCTTATTTGACTTAGCATGATATTCTCAAGCTCCATCCATTTACCAGCAAATGCCATAATTTCATTCTTCTGAGCAATATTTCATGGTGTGTATATACCACATTTTCTTTGTCCATTCATCTGTTGAAGGGCAACTAGGTTGGTTCCATAGTATAGCTATTGTGAATCGAGTTTCCATAAACATTAATGTGGCTGTGTCATTGTATAGTGTGCTGATTTTAAGTCTTTGGGTATAAACCGAGGAGTGGCATAGCTGGGTCAAATGGTGGTTCCATTCCAAATTTTCTGAGTAATCTCCATACTGCTTTCCAGAGTGGTAGCACCAATTTGCAGTCCCAATCAGCAGTGTATGAGTAAACATTTTTCCCACATCCTTGCCAACATTTATTGTTTTTGTATTCTTGATAATTGCCATTCTGACAGGAGCGAGATGAAATCTCAGTAGTAGTTTTAATTTGCACTTCTCTAATTGCTAGAGATCTTGAACATTTTTTCATATATTTGTGACTGATTATATTTCTTCTTCTTGGAAGTGTCTGTTCAGTTCCTTAGCACATTTACTGATTGGGTTATTAGTTGTTTTAGTGTTAAGTTTCTTGAGTTCTTCATATATTCTGGAGATTAGTGCTCTATCTGAAGTGCATATGGTAAAGATTTTCTCCCATTCTGTAGACTCTCTTCATATTATTGATAGTTTCCTTTGCCTTTTAGTTCGAATCCATCCCATTTATTGATTTTTGACTTTATTTCTTGTGCTTTAGGAATCTTATTAGGAAGTCAGGTCCTAAGTCATCATGATGAAGATTTGTCCTAAATTTTCTTCTATTAGGCTCAGCATCTCTGGTCTAATTCCCAGGCCCTTGCTCCACTTTGAGTTGAGTTTTGTGCAGGTTGAGAGGAGTTTAATTTCATTTTGCCACATATGGATTTCAAGTTTCCCCAGCACCATTTTTGGAAGAAGATATCTTTTCTCCAATGTATGTTGATGGTGACTTTGTCTAGTATGAGATACCTGTATTTATTTGAGTTTGTCTTTGTGTCTTCTATTCTGTACCATTGGTCGACACGTCTATTTTGGTGCCAAAACTGTGCCATTTTTGTTACCATTGCTCTCTAGTATAGTTTAAGGTCTGGTATTGTGATGCCTCTTGCTTCATTCTTGTTGCTAAGAATTCCTTTGGCTATTCTGGGTCTCCTATTTTTCCAAATGAATTTCATGATTGCTCTTTCTAGTTCTATGAAGAATGTCATTGGGATTTTTATAGGAATTACATTAAATCTGTATAGCACTTTTAGTAGTATGGGCATTTTAACAATGTTAATTCTGACTCTACATAACATGGGAGGTCTTTCCATCTTCTAAGGTCTTCTTCAATTTCTTTCTTTAGTGTTTTGTAGTTTAAATTGCAGAGGCCTTTCACCTCTTTTGTTAGGTTGATTCCCAAGTACTTTATTTTTTTGAGGCTATTGTGAATGGAGTGGTTTTCCTAATTTCTTTTTCAGAGGATTCATCACTTATGAATAGAAATGCATTAGATTTATGTGTATTGATTTTATATCCTGCTACTTTGCTGAATTCATTTATTAGTTCTAGAAGTTCTCTGGTGGAATTTTTTGGGTCTTCTAAATATAGACTCATGGCATCAGCAAATAGGGATAGTTTGAGTTCTTCTTTTCTTATTTGTGTCCCCTTAATTTATTTCTATCTAATTGCTCTGTCTATAATTTTAAGGACAATGTTGAATAAAAGTGATGAAAGGGGGCATCCTTGTCTTGCTCCAGGTTTTGGAGGAAATGCTTTCTATTTTTCTACATTTAAAATTATGTTGGACTTGGGTTTAGCATATTTTCCAATGTTGAGGTGTTTTCCTACTATCCCTAGTTTTTCTAGAGTTTTGAACATGAATGGATACTGTGTTTTGTCACTTCTTTTCTGCTTGTGTTGAGGTAATCATAAGATTATTATCTTTAAGTCTATTGATGTGATAAATTACATTTATTGATTTTGATATGTTGAACCAACCTTTCATTCCTGGGATTAACCCCATTTGATCATGGTGAACTATCCTGTTTTGTTTTGTTTTGTTTTGTTTTTTGTTTTTTGCGGTGCTGGGGATTGAGCCCAGGGCCATGTGCTTGATAGGCAAGCACTCTCCCAACTGAGCCATATCCCCAGCCCGCACTATCTTTTTAATATGTTTTTGTATGCAATTTGCCAGAATTTTATTAAAAATTTTACATCTATGTTCATCAGAGATATTGGTCTGAAGTTTTCTTTCCTTGTTGTGTCTTTGTCTGGTTTTGTTGCCAGGGTGATACAAGCTTCATAGAATGAGTTCGGAAGTGTTCCCTCCTTTTCTATTCATGCAATAATTTGAGAATTATTGGTGTTAGTTCTTCTTTGAATGCCTGGTAGAACTTTGCTTAGAATCCATCTACCCCTGGGCTTTTTACTTTGTTGCTAGACTTTTGATGGCATCTTCTATTTCTTTGCTTGTAATTGATCTGCTTAAATTGTGTATGTTCTCCAGATTCAGTTTGGATATATCGTATGTGTCCAGAAATTTGTTGATGTCTTCAAGATTATCTATTTCATTGGAGTATAAATTTTCAAAATAGTTTCAGATTATTGTCCGTCTTTCAGTAAACTCCATCTTGATATTTCCCTTTTTATCACAAATTTTAGTAATTTGAATTTTCTCTTACTTTCTCTTTATTAGCATGGCTAAGAGTTGATCAATTTTGTTTATTTTTTGAAGTACCAACTTTTTGTTTTGTCAATTTTTAATTGTTTCTTTTGTTTCCATTTCATTGATTTTAGCTCTGATTTTACTTATTTTCTGTCTTCTGCTTTTGGTATTCATTTGTACTTCTTTTTCTAGGTATTTGAGATTGTAATATTTGGTTATTTTTTTGGGTGACTTTCTATTCTTTTAATGAATGAGCTCATTGTGATGAATTTTCCTCGTAGAACTCCCTTCATAGTATCCCAGAGATTTTGATACATTATGTCACTATTCTCATTTACTTCTATGTATTTTTTAATTTTATATGTGATTTATTTTGATATTCATTGATCATTCAATAGCATATTATTTTCTCTCCATGTGTTAGAGTAGGTTCTATTTTTTACCATTGATTTCTAGTTTCATTCCATTATGATCTGGTAGAATGCAAGATATTATCTCTGTTTTTCTTGTATTTTCTAAGACTTTATTTTCTTGCATTTTCTAAGAACATAAGATATGGTCTATTTTAGAGAAGGATCTATATTCTGCTGAGAAAAAATTGTATTTAATCATTGATGGATGAAATACTCTATATATGTCTGTTAAGCCTAAATCATTGATTGTATTATTTACTTCTTTTTTGTATCTATTTCTCTTTTTATTTAATTTTTTGATTCATTGAACACAAATGGAGTACAGCAATTGTTTTTCTGGTTGTACACAAAGTAGAGTCACCCTATCTGTGCATTCATACATGTACACAGGGCAATGATATCTGTCACACATACTATTATTATTCTTAACCCCCAAACTCAACCCCACCCCTCACTTCACTCTATGCTCTCTATCCTTTCTCTATTCTTCCCATCATTCCAACCCACATTATGCATCATCATTCACTTATCAGAGAGACCATTCGGCCTTTGGAGGGGATTGACTAATCTCACTTAGCATAACAGTCTCCAACATCATCCATTTACCTACAAATGCCATAATTTTATTCTTCTTCATAGCTGAGTAATATTCCATTGCGTATATATACCACAGTTTCTTTATCCATTCATCTATTGGAGGGCATCGAGATTGGTTCCACAATCTACCTATTGTGAATTGAGCAGCTATGAACATTGATGTGGC
>JAJEJO010002486.1:310144-334858 GCA_020662805.1 Glaucomys volans | reverse complement strand
TCTCTTCATTAGCGTGGCTAAGGGTTTATCAATTTTGTTTATTTTTTAAAGAACCAACATTTGTGAATTTTTTGAATAATTTCTTTTGTTTCCATTTCATTGATTTCAGCTCTGATTTTGATTATTTCCTGTCTTCTACTACTTTTGGTGATGATCTGTTCCTCTTTTTCTAGGGCTTTGAGCTGTATTGTGAGGTCATTGATTTGTTGACTTTTCATTCTTTTATTAAATGCACTCCATGCAATGAATTTTCCTCTTAGCACTGCTTTCATACTATCCCAGAGATTTTGATGTTGTATCTTTGTTCTCGTTGACCTCTAAGAATCTTTTAATTTCTCCCCTAATGTCTTCTGTTATCCATGTATCATTCAATAGCATATTATTTAATCTTCAAGTCTTGGAGTTTTTTCTGTTTTTAACTTTATCGTTGATATCTAATTTCAGTCCATTATGATCTGATAGTATACAAGGTAGTATCTCTATGTTTTTATTTGCTAAGGGTAGCTTTGTGGCATAACATATGGTCTATTTTAGAGAAGGACCCATGAGCTGCTGAGAAGAAAGTGTATTCGCTTTTTGATGGATGGAATATTCTATATATGTCTGTTAAGTCCAAATTATCAATTGTGTCATTGAGTCCTATGGTTTCTCTGTTCAATTTTTGCTTGGAAGATCTGTCCAATGGTGAAAGGGGAGTGTTAAAGTCCCCCAGTATTATTGTGTTTTGGTATATTGATTCCCGAAATTGAGAGGGATCTGATTGACGTACATGAATGCACCATTTTTTGGTGCATAAGTATTTATGATTGGTATGTCTTGTTGATTTATGCTTCCTTTAAGCAGTTTGAAATGTCCTTCTTTATCCCTTCTGACTAACTTTGGCTTGAAGTCTGCTTTGTCTGAAATGAGGATGGAAACTCCTGCTTTTTTACTCAGTCCATGTGCATGGTTTGTTTTTTCCCAATCTTTCACCTTTAGTCTGTGGGCATGTTTTTCCATGAGATGCATCTCTTGAAAGCAGCATATTGTTGGGTCTTTCTTTTTAATCCAATCTGCCAGTCTATGTCTTTTGATTGATGAGTTTAGGCCATTTACTTTCAGGGTTATTATTGAGATATGACATGTATTTCCTGCCATTTTGGCTTTTTTGTGGTTTTTAGCCTAACTTTGTTTCTCCTTTGATTGACTCTTTCTTTAGGGTAGTTCCTCCCCATGTGGACTGAGATTGTTGTTTTTTGTTTCTTCCTCTTCGAATATTTTGTTGAGAATATTCTGTAGGGCAGGCTTTCTCTTTGTGAATTCTTTAAGCTTTTGTTTATCATGGAAGGATTTTATTTCATCATCAAATCTGAAGGTAAGTTTTGCTGGGTATAAGATTCTTGGTTGGCATCCATTTTCTTTCAGAGCTTGAAATATGTTGTTCTAGGCCCTTCTTGCTTTTAGGGTCTGGGCTGAGAAATCTGCTGATATCCTTATTGGTTTCCCCCTGTATGTAATCTGCTGCTTTTCTCTCGCAGCCTTTAAAATTCTATCTTTGTTTTGTATGTTAGGCATTTTCATTATAATGTGCCTTGGTGTGGATCTATTGTAATTCTGTGCATTTGGTGTCCTGTATGCCTCTTGTAATTGATTTTCCATCTCATTCATCATATTTGGGAAATTTTCTGATATTATTTCATTGAACAGATTATTCGTACCCTTGGTTTGTATCTCTGTGCCTTCCTCAATCCCAATAACTCTTAAATTTGGTCTTTTCATGATGTCCCATATTTCTTGGAGGTTTTGTTCATGATTCCTAACCATCTTCTCTGTTTGTTCGACTTTGTTTTCAGGATTAAATATTTTGTCTTCATTGTCTGAGGTTCTGTCTTCCAAGTGTTCTATTCTGTTAATTATGCTTTCTATTGAGTTTTTATCTAGGTTTATTGTTTCCTTCATTTCCTTGTTTCCTTCAAGGATTTCTGTTTGTTTTTTTCTCAGAACTTCTATCTCTTTATTGAAATGATTTTTTGCTTCCTGCAATTTCTCTATTAGCTGATTATTCATAGCCTGAATCTGCTCTCTCATCACATCATTCTCTTCTCAGATCATTTTAAGTATGAACATTCTGACCTCCCTTTCTGTCATTCCTTCTACCATGCTGTCTTTGGGTTCTCTTGATATATCATCTAGGTTTGTTTGGGACACTTTCTTCCTGTGTTTTCTCATGTTGCTTGTGTATCTTCCCCTCCAGTAGTGGAAATCAGAGGGATTGCAATTTCCCTGTAAAGACTTAAGTGTCCCTGCAGATTTCCAGTAACACACCTGATGTTTGAGAGCTGCTTGATCAAGCGGTGACCCAAGAAAGCTGCTGTCCCACTACCTCCAGGTTGGGAATGATCAATGCTTCTGGGCAGAGGCAGCCTGGTGTTGATAGACAATCAGATACAGCAAGGTGCTAGACCCCGGGCCAGGGTGTGGACTTGGGCACTAGACCAAGTTGGTGTGGGGACACAAAACTGTGCTCAGTGATGGAGGCACTGGGCTTGAGGGTCCAGGCAGGCCTGAGCTCCTTGCTGGGGGCTCAGTCAGTGGCAGGTGGTCACTTTCTGCCAGGGAAGCTGTAAAATAGCGCCGAAGGGCCTAACCTCCCTGATGGAGCTGGCGACTCCCTCCGCTCCAGGCCAGATCTCTCCAGGAGCTGCAGCGCTGTTGTGCCGCCAGAAGACTGGAGCTCAGCTCTGAGGACTCAGGCAGCTGAAGATGGTCACTATCTGCCAGGGAAGCTGTAAAATGGTGCTGAAGGGCCTAAACTCCCAGCTGGATCTGGACACTCCCTCCCTGTATTATTTACTTCTATAGTTTCTTTTTTTAGTTTTTGTTTGGGAATTTTATCTAGTGGGGAGAGAGTTATGTTCAAGTCACAACCAGTGCTGTCATCTATTTGATTCTTGAAATTGAGAAGGGTTTCTTTGATGTACTTAGATGCTCCATTGTTTGGGGAATATTTAGAATTGTTATGTCTTATTGATGTATAATTTATTTAAGCACTATGAAATGTCCTTTTTTGTCCCTTCTGGTTAACTTTTGCTTGAAGTCCACTTTATCTGATATGAGGATAGAAATTCCTGCTTATTTATGAGATCCATGTGAGTGATATGATTTTTCCCACACTTTAACCTTCAATCTGTTGATATTTTTGCCTATAAGGTGAGTTTCTTGGAGACGGGATTTTGTTGGGTCTTGTTTTTTAATCCAATCTGTCAGCTGATGTCTGTTAATTGATGAGTTTAGATCATTTATATTTAATATTACTACTGACAAATGATTTGTATTCCTAGTCATTTTGGTTTATTATTGTCTTTTAATTTGAATTAGTATCTCCTTTGAATGACTGTTCCTTTAGATAGTTCCTCCCATTGCTGGTTTTCAGGATTTTTTTTTTTTTCATTTCATCTTCATGGAATATTTTGCTGAGAATGTTTTGTAGTGCAGACTTTTTAGTTGTGTATTCTTTGAACTTTTATCATGGAAGGTTTTTATTTCATCTTCAAATCTGAAACTTAATTTTGCTGGGTTTAAAATTCTTGATTGACATCCATTTCCTTTCAGTACATGGTATATATTATTCAAAAGCCTCCCAGAGAGTCTGGGTTGAGAAATCAGCTGATATCTGGATTGTTTTTCCTCTGTATGTGAACTATCATTTCTCTGGCAGCCTTTAAAATTCTATCCTTGTTCTGTTGGGTAGGCATTTTCATAATAATGTGCCTTTGCTGTAATTTTGTGTATTTCACATCCTGTAAACCTCCTGTTTTGATTTTCCATTCCTTTCTTTAGGTGTGGGAAATTTTCTGTTATTTTATTGAAAAACTTGTGCATTCCTTTGGTTTGTATCTCTGTATCTTCATCTGTCCTGACAAATCTTAATTTTGGGCTTTTCATGTCATGCCATATTTCTTGGAAGTTCTGTTCCTGGTCTCTTAACATCTTCTCTCCATGGTCAAGTTTATTTTAAGATTATATATTTTGTCTTCTTTGCCTAAAATTCCCATCTTCAAAATGATCTACTCTCCTGGTAATGCTTTCCACTGAATTTTTTACTTTGGTTTAATGATTACTTCATTTTGAGTATTTCTTCTTGATTTATTTTAAGTATCTCTATCTCTTTATTGAAGTAATCTTTCATCTCCTGAATTTTGTCTCTTATTTCACTCCTTACATCATCCTTTACCTTGCAGATCAGTTTTTGTGCATTCTAAACTCCTCTGATATTTCTTCCACTGTGGTGGCAATAGATTATATTATTGAAGCATTTTGGGGATTTGATTTTTTTTTTCATGTATATTGTGTGTCTTTCCATCTAGCAATGTGGATCATAGGCAGTACAATTTCTACCCTGTAGACTTATAGTATCCCTGAAGGTTCCAGGACTTCACCCTTTAGAGAAAGGCAAATAATAACAGCAACCAATGCAAATGAAATTTAGTCTTAAACCAAATAACTCATACTAAGATATCTAAAGTTTTGTCTCAATAAGCAGAAATTGTATGTTCAGATATTGTCTATAATATAAACAATAAGTTTGCAAAAGTGTCTACAATTTCAAATGGTGGACAAAGAGAGAACAGAAGTGGTGTATGATGTGGTGTTTATAAGGAAAGAGAAGAAAACATCGAAGTGAAAATTATTGGAAAATTGAAAGGGAATAATCAAGGTTGGCTATTAGTAGAAGAAAGAGAAAGAGAATTGAGAGAAATGGTTAAGTGAAAGGAAATATATAAATGATTTTTTTTTTAATTTACAATACAGCCAGGCATGGTGGTGCATGCCTGTAATCCCAGGGACTCAGGAGGCTGAGGCAGGAGGATCTCAAGTTCAAAGCCAGCCTCAGCAACTTAGGGAGGCCCTATGTAACTCAGTGAGACCCTGTCTCTAAATAAAATACAAAAATAGGGCTGGGGATGTGGCTCAGTGGTCGAGTGCCCCTGAGTTCAATCCCTTGTTCCCCCCCACCAACAAAAAAATTTACAATACAAAGAAAAATACAAAAATATAAGAATACTAAACAAAACTGACATGTACTATTCAGTCATCCCAGTTCACGATAAACTGATGCATGAAAAATTTTTGCTTTCAAAAATTATTGGTTTTGGGCTGGGGATATAGCTCAGTTGGTAGAGTGCTTGCCTCACATGCACAAGGCCCTGGGTTCAATCCCCAGCACAAAAAAAAAAAAAATTATTCACAGAAAAGTGAGAAATATAATAAAAAGAAAAGGAGAAAAAAGTTCTTGATGAAAAATTGAATAATTGATCTTGATCTGTTGAAGTTCAAAAGTTTCTCAGTTTTTCTTCTCAGTAGTTAGTTAGGGTTACCTGGAGTATGATGCTAGCTCCACCGTCAGGGTGGGTGGGGTTGCTAGAATGAAAGTGTTAGTCTTGCAGGCAGGCAGAGCTCCTGGAGGTGAGATATAGGCTCAGGTTGTTCCAGTCTCTCTGCTGAATGCCAATTGGTCTGGAGATTTTAAGTCAGCTACTCCACACTGGAAAACTTCATCCGGAATCTTCTTTGGATTCCACCCATGTGGTGTAGGAGCCTGTTCTTAAACCACTATGTTGCTTGCAGACCCCATGATTGTTGGTCTCTGATTAAGTCTCTGAACTCAATCTTTCCACTCCCCAGCCTTTCAAATAACTTGTCTCTTAGCCATTCTTGCAATTAGCCAGATTAGAAGGGGGAGGGGAGGCCAGATTGATTTCCTTGATTAGTATTCCCCTGTGTAAACCTCTCTCCATGCTTGATTTTCTCCTGAGTCACTAAGTCTCCTAAGTCTCCTAAGTGTCACTTAGGCACACTCTCTGTCATGCAGTGTGGTTTTGCCCAGTTTGTTTTTTAAGCCAGAATTGAGTCTTCCAGAAATTGACTCATCCAGTTGAAGCCTCCTGCACTGCAGCTGCAAAATTGTTCCTTCCATTGTCTACTGCACACTATGAAGAGAAATGATGACTTCTTTCCCATACAAGGATATAGCACTCCTGAGAATGGGGGTTTCATTAATTCCCTGATTGCTTTACTGCATTCATGGAGGGACTGTTCTGGCTTGTGCCTCCAGCCTCTGCTGTGGCTGTGGATTGGGGCTTATTTCCCCCTCATTTTATTCTATTTCTTCTCCTAAGTCCCTGTTCTCTTTTGAGTGACCATTATTAAATTCCAATAATGTTCCCCCTTATTCTTATTCATTCACCCAACTTGCTGAAAACTGCCTGTCTGCTTTTATTGGTTTCATGCCATAAATCTTCCAGGGAAAACCTCTTTGTTCTAACATCTTTATAGAACCAGCGATTTTTATCACTTTTTCCTGTTTTTATTTTCAATTTTTTTCTTTCCTCAACTGTTTGTTATATCACCTTTCTTTGATATTAGTGGAGTGAGGTCTTTTGTTTATTTGTTTTGGTTTGACTTTTTTTAGATTTTTTTCTCTTGGTTTTGTATCTCTTATTCCTCCCTATCTCCTCTCTTCCTCTGTCAATAGTCAAATTCACTTTCTTCTAGTTCTCTCTTTTATTATTAATTTTATTTCTTTTAGCAAATTTCCCCTCCTCCACATTTATAGGCATCACTTGCTACCCCTTTCCTGCTGTAGCTCTGGTCAATACCCAAGAGAAGACAGGAAATAAGATCAGAGCCAAAAATAATGAAATAGAGAATAAAAAAATACAAAGGATCAATATGATGAAGTTTGTTCAAGCAAAAGATAAACAAGATTGATGAAACCCTAGCCAAATGAATGAGAGATAAGACCCAAATCAATAAAATCAGAAATGAAAAACAGATGTCACTGTAAATACTTCTGAAATCCAGAGGATCATTAAGGACTATTTTAGAAACTTATATTCCAATATTCTAAAGTCTAAAACATAGTGACAAATTAATGAACACATATGACTTACACAAATTCAACCAAGTGAATATAGAAAACCCAAATTGACTAATATCAAGCAATGAGATTGAAGCTTCAATAAAAAAAATCTGCCAACAACACCAAAAATTCCCACAACCAGCTGGATTCTCTGTTGAGTTCTAGCAGATCTTAAAAGAAGAACACCAGTCCTCCTTCATTTATTCCAGGAAATAGAAAGGAGGGGGTAACACTCCCAAACTCACTGTATGAAGTCATTTCACCCTGATAGCAAAATTAAATAAAGTCACACCAAGGAAAGAACACTGCACTCCAATATCCCTGATGAACATAGATGCAAAAATCATTAACAAAGTATTAGCAAACTACATTAAAAAACACATTAAGAAGATTGAACACAATGATCAAGTTGTATTCATCCCAAGGATGCAAAATGATGCAAGTTTTGTAGATCAATCAATGTAATTCATCACGAAAGTAGAAAAAAAGATAAAAATAACATGCCATCTCAATAGATGCAGGAAAAGCCTTTGACAGAATCCAACATTCATATTTAAAACACTGGAATAATAGAGATAGGAGAAATGTACCTCAACATCATAAAGACTACATACCGAAAACCCAAAGTCAACTTCATACTGAATGAAGGGAAAATGAAAAAAAAAAAAATTCTTTACGATCAGGAAAAAGAAAAGGAAGTTCACTCTAACCATTTCTATTCAACATAGTTCTTGAAACTCTATCCAGAGCAATCATATAAGAAAAATAAATTAAAGAGATACAAATATCAAAAGAAGTCAAAGTACCTCTGTTTGCTAGTGACATTATTCTATACCTTGAAGACCAAAAAACTTCACCGGAAGAATTTTGGATTTAATAATCAAATTCAGCAAATTAGCAGGATACAAGATCAACATAGAAAAATCAATAGCTTTCTCATACTCCAGAAATGAATCTTTCAAGAAAAATAAGTACACTACTCTATTAACAATAACCTCAAAATAAAATAGTAATAAGCCTAAGGATGTGAAAGACATGTAGAATAAAACTCTCAAGAAAGAAATTGAAGAATACCTTAGAATATGAAAAGACATACCATGTTTATGGATAGGAAGAATTAATATCAAAATGTCCATGTTACCAAAGGCAACCTACAAATTCAGTGTAATCTCCTTTAAAATACCAATGACATTCTTCACAGAACTGGAAAAGAAAACTCCTAAAATTTATATGTAAGACTAAAAACCCCAGAACAGACAAAGGAATTCTAAGAAATAAGATCAAGGTTGGAGGCATCATAGTACCTTATTTCAAATTACACTACAGAGTTGTAACAAAACAAGCAATCCAGTGTCACAAGAAAATAAATGAAGATCAGTGGAATATAATAAGAGTCACAGAGATAAATACACATAAATACAGTTATCTGATCCCTGACAAAGGTGCAAAAGCATATAATGGAGAAAAAAAGTAGTCTTTTTCACAAATGGTGCTGCAAAAACTGAATATCCATATGTAGAAGAATGAAACTAGATTCCTATTTTTCAAGGTGAATCAAAGACCTAAGAATCTGACCAGAAATAGTGAAACTGCTTGAAGAAAAAAACAGGGACAACACTGCAACACATTGCTGAGGGTGCTTTACTTCCTTAATAAGAGTCAAGAAAAAAAAAGCCAAGAGTCAATAAGTAGAATAGCATTAAATTAAAAAACTTCTGCATAGTAAGGAAAATGAGGATGAAGAGAGAGCCTACAGAATAGGAGAGAAAATGTACCAGCTGCTCTTCTAAAAACAGATTAGCATGAGAATATATAAAGAGCTCAAAAAAATTAACAACATGAAAACTAACAATTCACTAAATAAAAAGGCAAAATATTTAATTAGACATTTTTCAAAAAAAGAAATACAAATGGCCGACAAATACATTAAAAATGTCCAACATTCTTAGCAATCAGGGAGATACAAATCAAAACTACACTGATACTTCATCTCAACAAAAGTCAAATGGTTATTATCAAGAATGCCATATTTATAACTAAAGAAAAGAATACAGTTAATGATAATTGCTGTTAATTATATGGAGGGAAATATACACTTATACCTTGTTGGTAGAACTGCAAATTAGTACAACCACTTTGAAAAGCAGTATTGAAATTCCCCAAAAAACTAAAAATAGAACCAGCAAACTCATTCCTTGGAATTTATCCAAAAGAACTAAAATCAACATAATGTAGAGACACATGCATACCAGTGCTTATAGCAGCACAATTAACAATATTCAAATTATACAACCAGCCCAGGTGCCCATCTATAGATAAACAAAAAAAGGAAATGTGTATATACACACAATGGAGTTTTACTCAACCACAAAGAAGGACGTAATTATGGCATTCTGGTAAATAGGTAGAACAGGAGAATATCATGCTGAGTAAAGTAAGCTAGACTCGGAAATTTAAGAGAATATTTTCTCTCATGTGTGGAAGATAGAGAACAAAGGAATGTCTCAAAAATAGGAGAACAGTGGAGTATAAGCAGAGAACAAGGGGAGGGAGAAGGGTAGGGAAAAGGCAAGAAATATGAAATAAAATTGACCAAACTATGTTATGTTTGTGCATGAATATATAACAATGCATTCCAATTTTATTCTTAGCCACAATGAACCTATTAAAGTTAATTAATTAATTAATAGAAGCAAAACTAATGTAATAGAAGAAGGGGAGGGAATAAAGGAGGGAAGGGGAGAGTACTGGGGATTAAAGTGGAGAACACTATGGTTTATTTATGAAATCTCAAATGGAACCCCCAGTATTATGTATAACTGAAATGCACTACATTTATTTTAAAAGAACACATTATGATGCAATGCTATTAAATTAAATTCATGCTGGTAATACTCAAACATCATGAGTTTTTACTAGCATATATTGAGTTGTTAGTCATGATTTTGACATTATTTAATTGAATATACCTCTATCATATTTGTATGGTTAAATACCATATAACAGTGTGCATTGAGCTTCTCTTCCAAAGTCAACATTCAGCCATGTCCCTTGCTGGTTTAAAATCAGTTGTAATGGTATATTTGCACCAATGAAATCAGCAAACTCTACAAACTGGATCACAGCCCCAACGCCCGGAGTTGATTGTTAAACCAGCATATTGCTGGTTCTATCTCAATCAATTGAAATAGTAGTTTGAGGAGTATAACCTGGCAAATATACACATGCGTATATATGGATGTGTATGTATTCATGGTTGAATATGTATGTATATGTTTGTGTGTGTGTTTGTATACACATTCAAGCATGAATCAAAAATATTTGAAAATGGATTTCCATAATGTTCCAAAAAGTAAACTTGAATTTGCCCTGCAACATACCAATGCACTTTGTACACTAAATCTATGAAAATGAAGGATATGTTGAAAAGATAGCAAAAAGACCCTTGATCCATTTTGACTTAACTTTTTTACAAGTTAAGAGATAGGGAGTAAAGCTTCAATCTTTTGCATGTGAATGTCCAGTTTATCGAACATCATTTGTTGAAGAGGATGTATTCTCCCCAATGTGTGATTTGGCAACATTGTTGAGGATCAACTGACTGTAGAGGCATATTTCTGGGTTCTCTGTTGTGTTCCATCTGTCTATGTCTTTTACTATGCCAATGTGATGCTGTCTGTTTTGTTTTGTTTTGGCACTGGGGATTAAATTCAGGGGCACTCAACCACTGACTTATGTCCCAAGTCCTTTTTTTGTTGTTGTTTTGTTGTTTTTTTATTTAGAGATGGGATCTCACTGAGTTATTTAATGCCTCCCTAAGTTGCTGAGGCTGGCTATGAACTCACAATCCTCCTGCCTCAGCCTCCTGAGCCACTGGAATTGCAGATGTTTGTAACTGTGCCCAGCAGAATGCTGTTTTGATACTATGGTTTTGAGATACTTTTGAAATAAAGTATTGTGATGCCTATAGATTTTTTCTTTTGCTCAAAACTGATTTGACTGTTTGAGGTCTTTTTGACTTCCCTTTGAATTTTAGGATTGCATTTTCTAGTTCTATAAAGAATGACATTGCTATTTTGGTGGCAATTAAATTGAAGCTGTAAAACACTTTAGTACTATGGGTGTTTGAAGAACATTAATTCTAATCCATGAGCATGTGAGGCCTTTCCACCTTTTAAGTCTTCAATTTTATTCTTCAGTGTGAGGTTATTTTCATAGTAGAGATCTTTCACTTCTTTATGTCCTTTATATTTTGTAAGCTTAAGATCTTTCTTCAACATAATAAGGGATATATACAACCAATCTTCCAACAACCTTCTGAATGGGGAAAAACAGAAAACATTTTCTCAAAGATCAGTAACAAGGGAGTATCAACTCTCACATCTCATTCAATACCGTAGTAGAAAGTTTAGTCAAAACAATCAGCTAAGAGAAAGAAATAAATGACCTATGAATAGGAAGGGAGAAAGTGAAATTATTCCTGTTTGCAGATAATATGATTCTATATATAGAAAAATCTAAAGAATTCATCAAAAGACTTTTATATCTGATAAACAGATTTAGTAAAGTAGCCAAATATAAAATCAAAATATAAAAATCAGTAGTTTTCTATGTCATTAATAAATTTTGTGACAAATCATGAAACAACCCCATTCATTTTCTTGGGCCTCAAGATACATAATTAGGTTGCTTATTTGAAATCATTCTATTTTTTAATGTAAACACTCTGCTCTGAATTTCTATCTTACTACTAAGGATAAGCAGATCCCTTACCAGCAAGTGTTGGTAAGTTGTGTTTTCATTATTTTTATTTCAAGGAATTTTAAAATTTCTCTTTAACTTCCTCAATGACCTACTGATTATTCAGTGCGTTGTTCAGTCTCCATGTATTTGTCTAGTGTCTAAGGTTTCTATTGTTATTGACATCTAAATTCATTTCATTGATAACAATGAAACAATGATAACAATGGGGTGTTATAATATTACAGTATTATTGCTTTGGATCCCATCTCTCTCTTTAGGTCTAATAGTGTCTGCATAATTTTTAAAGCTTGGTGATAGGAGATATGTATACATTTATAATCATTAAATCTTCCTGATGAATTGATCCCTTGATAATTATATAGTGATCTTTTTATCTATTTTTGCAATTTTTGTCTTAGAAATTTTTTTTCAGATATAGGTATACCT
The DNA here is from genome assembly GCA_020662805.1 of Glaucomys volans. Taxonomy (NCBI): domain Eukaryota; kingdom Metazoa; phylum Chordata; class Mammalia; order Rodentia; family Sciuridae; genus Glaucomys; species Glaucomys volans. The sequence continues at coordinate 322,767 of JAJEJO010002486.1, read as the reverse complement.
ATTCCTACTTTCTTTAGTTCTCTGTTGGTTTGGAATATTATTTTCTACCCTTTAACATTGAATCGATGTGTGTCCTTACTGGGGAAGCAATTTGTATGTAGCATATTGTTGGTTTTTGTTTTTAAATTCATTCAGTCCATCTTTATCTTTTAATTGGAGAATTTCAAAGTTACTATGAAAGGTACACACTTTGCCTCACATTTTGTCTATGTTCTTCTAGGTGTCTTGAATATCCTTTATTGTTTCCCCACTCAGCTTTGTGGTTTGAAAGTTTATTGTTCTTACAATATTTTATTCTTTTCTATTTTTCCATTGAGCATTTATTCATCTAGTGTTTTAACTTTGTATGCTATCATAATGGAGTTATTCTTCTTTTACTTCTGGATGTAGGATTCCCTTAAAAATCTTTGACAAGACTCAATTGGTGTTTGTGAATTTCCTCTGTATTTGCTAATTTTTGAAGCTTTTTCACTTCTCTTTTTTTCTAAGGGTAGACTTGCTGAAACAGCAATTTGGAGTGATAGCTATTTTCTTTCAGGTCTTGAAATGCATCATTCTATTCCCTCCTGGTCTATAGTTTTCTGCTTAGAAATCTATTAGTGTGACCTTTAGTATGAATGAGAAATATGAATTGGTGTTTTGTCTTACAAATTTTTAAAATTATTTCCTTTCCTATACTTTTGACAGCAGTAGTATAAGCCATAGAAGATTTTTTCTTCTCATGTCTATTTGAGGTTGTGTTAGCCTTTCTTACATGGATGTCAATATACTCCCCATGGTTAGGACCGTTTTTTTGCTATGTTTTCGTTTAAAAGTTTATCTCTGATCTTAACCTTCATCTCCTCACCCTCAGATATGCTAGTGATTCACATATGTGACTGTCCAACGATGTCCCAAAAATGTTTGCTCTTCTCTCCATTTTCTATTTTATCTTTCATTACTTTTTTTTAAAGTGATATTTTGAAAGACCTGTGATCCACAGAGATAAACCCACACAGATACTGTAATGTGCTCTTTGAAAAGGTACCAAAAACATATATCAGAGAAAATGCAACATATTTAGCAATGATATTGGGAAAAATGATGTTCATATGTAGAAGAATGAAACTAGATCCTTATTTTTCACCCTGTACAAAAGTCAACTCATAGTGGATAAAAGTACTAGGTGCTGTACCAGAAATGTGCATCTGTTAGGAGAAAACCTAGGGCAACACTCCAACATACATGCTTAGGTAATGACTTCTGCAATAGGTCTCCTACTAGAAAAAATAATGCAAAGCATTAATGAATAGGATGGCATCGAATTGAAAAGCTTCAGCACAGCAAAGGAAACAAAGTGAAGAAAGAATTTGCAGAATGGGAGACAATCTTTTCAGACACTTCAGAAAGAGGATCAATACCCAAAGTATATACAAGAAGGCAAATAAACTTAACACCAAAAAAACAAAACAAAACACAGATAACCAAATCAACAAATGGGCAAATAAAATAAATGGAACTATCTCAAAGAAGGAAGTACAATGGCCAGAAATACAGGAAAAAATATTTAACATCTTTAAAAATCATGAAAATAAAATCAAAACTACATTGTTATTTCATCTCATAACAAGTAGAATGATCATCAAGAATACAAATAATAAATGCTGGTGAGGGTGTGGGGAAAGGGAACACTTATCCACTATTGGTGGGATTGTAAATTAATATAGCCAGTATAGAATTTAGTTTGAATGTTACTCAAAAGACTAGGAATAGAACCTCTATATGACCCAGTTATACATTCCTTAGTATTTTTCCAAAAGAATTAAAGTCAGCATACTATAGTTATAGTTATACATGCATACCCATGTTTATAGCAGTGTGATTCACAATAAAGTTATGCAACCAACCTACATGTTTGCCAACAGATGAATTAAAAAAGAAAATGTGGCATTCAGATACAATTGAGTTTTATTCAGCCATAAAGACAAATGAAATTATGTCATTTGCAGGAAATGGATGGAAATGGAGAGCATCATGTTGAGTAAAATATGCCAGACTCATAAAGTCAGTGGTCATATGTTCTCTTCCATATGTGGAATCTAGAAAGACAGAGATACTTTAAAAAGCAATTCATAAAAATAGAAAAGGGGGATCAGAGGGAGAGAAGAGCAAAAGCAGAGATACTGGTGAGTGAAATCTATCAAATTATTTTGTGCATGTACACATCTGTCACAATAAATCCTACTAGTATGTATAAGTTTACTCAGTAGGGAATCTCATAAGAAAATAAAAACCTGACTTCAAGCTCTGATATTCTGTCTTCCACATGATCTAATCTATTGTTGAGGCTTTCAACTGATTTTTTAAAATTTTTTCTTAATGATTCCTTCATTCCCAAGATTTTTGTTTTCTTCTAAATATCACTGTATATTTGCTGAATTTTACAATTCATATCCAGCATTGTATTCCTAACTTGATTTAACTGTTTATGAACATTCTCTTGGATATTATTAAATTTTTAAAAAATAATTATTTTGAATTATTTATCAGGAATTTTATAAATTTTGATTTTTCTTTAAAATCTGATATTGATTATGATTTTTAGGAGGGAACACATTACCTTGTTTTTTATATTTCTTGTGTTTTTATATTAATATTTGCACATCTTGTGCCTTGGATATATCTACAACATTTATGGGACTGTTTTCTTAGTAACACCCTGAAGATGTGTCTTGGCTTATTGGTTTGTTATGCAATGTTAAGTTTATTTCTAGTTAGCCACTGTGGGGTAATCTACCTGTAGTTTCTTTGACTATGACTAATGAATTTGAGTACAGTGTATACCTTATTACAGATGGAGAGGCCCTCCATCTTTGCAGGTCATGCAAGAGTGATGAAACTAGCAATTCAGAGAGGTGTGGTATAGGCCTGATATTGTGTCAGTTGTACCCTGTGTGGCTACTTCTAAAAGGGGAATTGTGGCCCCTAGCAAGTGGGGGTTTCCTTAGGCACTGCTGATATTGACTCTTACTTAAAAGGGTTTCTGTCACTGATTGCACCAGCAGTGGTAAGAAGTCCAAAGCACACCTCTGAAGTAGACAGCAGTGTGAACCTATGTGTCATGAGGGAAATTTGAAACAGGAATCACAGCACCCCTCCAGGGTGCTGTAATTATCACCAGAGTGTGATCAGACAAGGTATGAGTGTGGTCAGTGCTGGAAACCACATTTATTGTGGTTGTAGTAATAGTTGCCATGTTCCTGTCTCCTAGTATGTGGGCATGCAAACCCAGGAGCAAGACTTCAGGATCCTGTATTTCTTAGAAATGAGGACCAGAGTTCAGGATTCTCCCCCACCACCGTACTATTTCAACTCTAGTGCCTGCCAGGGATCAAGCAGGAATGGGTTGCATCTGGAACTGGGCAAATTTTCTGTCAGCGGAAATTCTTGTAGCCGAGAACAAGTGTGAAACATGACTGGTACAGGCTGTCTTAAGACCATCTCCAGACTGTCTTCGACTGTGAACCCTGGAGTGTGGGTGACAGTCAGAACTGAGGCATTGCTTGAGACTATCCCTACATGCCTCTCTATGAGGGTCATCAATGGAACCACAGAATCCTTTCCCCACCAGGTTAGTGATAGTTGCTCCTGTGTTATGCTGGGAAGAGGAGTGGGGGAATTACCCGGGTGACTGCAGTCAGTCCTAGCACTAGTGTGAACTTGTATGCAACTGTCCATGCCCTGTCTTGGAGGACAATCTTTCCAGTTTTTGAGATTGGTACCTTCTGTTTCTCTCCATTTTGTAACAGCTGTTCCCTGTAGTGCATCAGCCTCAGCGTGTTTGAGTCCAAGTCATTACTGAGACAAGTTTGGTTCATGAGGCAGTGAGCCACTGAGATAATACCATGGAATGTCTGTGGTAAGGGGGGCAGGGTGCTAATTTGGAGATATGCAGAGTTTTCTGGCCTCCAGAACAGTCTAAATTCAGGAAATAGGTCCCTTCTCAAGATGGTTCCTGGCTTCCACAACCTCTGAGTTTGCTAGGAGCTGATGTAAAATCCTTTCCCAAAGCAATTCTGCTTAGGTTACTTATCTAATTAGGCTGCAAAACTGTAAGGGTTAAAAATTTCTGATAGCTGTAATGCCGGCATCTGTGCTGATAGTTGCTGGGACTCTCTTTTGAGCTTTCTCCCTGCAGAAGAGAGACTCCCACTCCCCCAGCTTTGGAGCAGGAGTGCCAGGTGCTAGGATATTTTATTTCTCTTATCCTGCGATTGTCCCAGATGTCTGAATCTTACAAGGTTTCCATTTTTCTGCTGTTGATTTTTAGTGTTCTCCCATGAAAATTCACCTCAAAATGCAGCTGTACACCTAGCCCTCTGGTTCTTTTTTGTGGACAAGCAAGTGAGTTCTGGATGCCCTATTCCTTGATCATGGCACACTCCCCACATTTAACAAAATTGAAAAGATAGCAAACATAATTGATTATCTACTTCTGCACTGTGTTAATATGTATGATGTCTTTGTGAATAAGGGCCACCATTTCCCAATTCACCATGGGACATCAACCTTTGCATTTGAATATTAGCTACACTAAACATATAGATCTCTGAGAATATCTGGGATCCTGGTTTTTGCAATTAAGTTCAACCTTACCTTTTTGCACAATATCTCTACTAAAAATCTAGCTAAGATAAATGGTTTTAAATAATCTTGAAATATATATTATTCATTTTTTCTCTATTTAATGTCCCATCTTTGCTTAAAAGTTGATCATCAGGATTTGGCTTGGTTTCCAGTAGGTCCTCATTTGTTTGGTATACGGTGAGAAAAGTTCCTGGTTTAAGGTGGGATGCTTGTGGTAGGCAGAATCCTGGCTTCCATGGTCTTCACCTCTGGGCATCATGTCTAACAAGGCTAAGTTATATGCCAAAAATGACTTTGAAGATGGTATTACGGTTATAGACTTTAAGACAGGGTGGTTGTCTAGGATTATATGGAGGAAATGCCTCATTAATGTTACAAAAATATAAATCTTTCTCTTCCATGTTTTTTTCTCTCTTGATTATGTTTTTATTTGCCATTAAATGTGGTTCAAGGAAAAGAAAAAAATTAAAATTTTAATTTACATCTACAGTTTTTCTTTACATTTTGAACTCCCAGTTATAAATGTAAATATCAGCACATTTGTTTACCAAATTATCACATTACACTGTCTTTTGTGGCTCAGCTACACAGTACCTAAATTTGCCCATAAAAGACAAACATAAACCAAATGCAGTGACAATGCAAGGAGGAAGAACATGCTCTCCCAGTATGGGAATACTGATGCATAAATACTGACACGCTTGACTATAGGTTCTAGTACTCTTACTAAAACACCAGTTCAGTGGTCCATTCCCCACTTGGGGAAAGAAAATTGAGAATATATTTCCTGTTCCTTGAACTCACAGTCCAAAGCCACTGCTTCAGTCCAAAGTAGATAGGCAAGCCCAATGTATATTGCACTTCTATTCTGGAACACACTAAGTGCTTAGACTAGGGGTGGATGAGGTTTTTTTTTTTTTTTTTTTTTTTTTCCCCACTAAGTTGTCTGCTGGACATGTCATGGCCTAACCAGTTCAGGTGAAGGGAGTCTGCACCAGCTCTGGTATGAGATGATGTATATTGTAAACACCAGACCCTGATGCTTCTTCCTATGGCTGTCCCAGCTACCATCAAGGCTGAAGGGTGGAACTGGTTTGAATGGAGACATGGAGATAAGAGTCTGGGCAAACAGGGTGGCAGGAAGCTGGAAAGTGACTAAGCAACTATCGCCACACCCAGGAAAATGAGGTGTATACTGAACATGAACTGAGGCTTTCAGCTCCCAGTGTGTGACCCACTGTTCACTTGGACTTCCCAAACAAAATACTTATAAAATATAAAATTCAATTTTATAGTTATTTCAAATTTCTCAGACCATTTAATTTTAAGTGCAAGTGGGGGCCATATGAAACCACCGTGGTCACATGACCATAAATCTGACCCTGAAAAGAAAGATTTAATGATCTTAGCATATGCATTCACCTCTTTTATTCTATATGATTAAATCAAAATAAGAGTAATAAAGTGATCAAAGAACAAAACAAATAGAACAAAGAAAACAGAATGAGGTGGAAAATAGATAGCAAATGTGAATGTCCTGAAGACTAATATTATTTGGTGCTTTCTATGTAGCAAGTATTTATGTGTGAAATCTCAGGTCCTGAAACAACCATTCAGTATGATGGACAGAATACCAAATTCAATGTAGAAATGAGAAACAGGTCACACATGGCAACTCATGCCTGTAATTCCAGCAGTTCAAGACACTGAGGCAGGAGAATTGCAAGTTCAAAGCCAGTCTCAGCAGCTTAGCAAGGACCTAAGCAATTTAGTAAGACTCTGCCTCAAAATATAAATAAATAAATAAATAAATAAATAAACAAAGAAACAGAACTGGGAATGTGGCTCAATGATTGAGTACCTCTGGGTTCAATTCCTGGTACCAAACAAAATAAAAAAAAAAAAAAAAGGAAGAAAGATAGAAATGAGAATCACAGACAAGTTATGCAACTCTTCCAAAGATACCAAAATTGTAAGTTGAACCTGATGAATTAGAAAATCTAACACAAGGGCTGAGCTCTTAAAAACAAATGATAATGCCTCTTAAGATGAAATGAAGTGAGTAACAGAACAAGGAAACTAACACATTTTTCCGCATTTATTAGTCAGGTAAATTGTAACAAATTTCTTAAATGGCAATTTGGAAATAGTGACAGCCTAAGCATTTTAATCTGCTTGCAACTTATATCACCAATTTTAGGAATATATTATTTAAAAAATCAGGGATGACATTTCAGTTTGCTATAACTACATAATAAACCAAACCAGATATTAGTGGCTATATATAAGCAGTCTGTCTTGTTTGTCCTTGGCATAGTTTTCTTCCTATTTTTGATGTTTGCAGTTTGTTGACACTGAGAACTGCAGATTTATAGTTTTCATCAAATTTCTTCAAATTTCATCAAATTTTTGTTATCATCCTCCATCCCCCTTTTGGAGAATCCAATTGTACTTACTGTAAACCATTTGAAGTTATCTCACAGCACACTGATGCCACATTTATTTTTTCTATTCTCTTTGTATTGTATTTGGGATAGTTTTGCTTGCTTTGTCTTAAAGCTCACAATTTTTTTTTTTTAATTCCGAATTGCCTAGTATTCTTTTGCTATCTTCCAAGATTTTTTTTAACTCAGATATTGTGTATTATTTTTCCTTACAATTTCAATTTGGATCTTTTAAAGATACCTTCCATGCCTTTATTTATTTATTTATTTATTTATTTATTTAATTTTGATCCATTGAACACAAATGGAGTACAGCTATTGTTTCTCTAGTTGTACCAAAAGTAGAGTCACACCATCGGTACATTCATACATGTATACAGGGCAATGATGTCTGTTTCATTCTGTTATTATTCTTGCCCCCGCACCCTGACCCCAACCCTCCCTTCCCTCTATGCTATCTATACTTTCTCCACTCTTGCTTCCCTTCCATCCCACATTATGCATCATCATTCACTTATCAGAGAGATCATTCAGCCTTTGGATTTTGGGGATTGGCTAATCTCACTTAGCATGACAGACTCCAACATCATCCATTTACCTGCAAATGCCATCATTTTATTCTTCTTTATGGCTGAGTAATATACCATTGTGTATATATACCACAGTTTCTTTATCCATTGATCTATTGAAGGCCACCTAGGTTGGCTCCACAATCTAGCTATTGTGAATTGAGCAGCTATGAACATTGATGTGGCTGCATCACTGTAGTAATCTGATTTTCAGTCCTTTGGGTATAGGCCAAGGAGTGGGATAGCAGGGTCAAATGGTGGATCCATTCCAAGTTTTCTAAGGAATCTCCACACTGCTTTCCAGAGTGGCTGCACCAACTTGCACTCCCACCAGCAATGTATGAGTGTACCCTTTTCCCCACATCCTCGCCAACACCTGTTGTTGCCTGTTTTCTTAATAAAAGACATTCTAATTGGGGTAAGATGAAATCTTAAGGTGGTTTTGATTTGCATTTCTCTTATAACGAGGGATGTTGAACACTTTTCAATAAATCTGTTGATTGCTTGTAAATCTTCCTCTGTAAAGTGTCTGTTCATTTCCTTGGCCCATTTATTGATTGGGTTATTAGTGTTCTTGGTGTAAAGATTTTTGAGCACTTTGTAGATTCTGGAGATTAGTGCTCTGTCTGAAGTGTGTGTGGCAAAGATTTTCTCCCACTCTGAAGGCTCTCTCTTCACATTGCTGATTGTTTCCTTTGCTGAGAAAAAGCTTTTTAGTTTGACTCTATCCCAATCATTGATTCCTGCTTTTATTTCCTGGGAAAACTGGAAATCCATAGCAGCAAAATGAAACAAAATCCATGCCTGTATTTAATATGCTTTTATTTTTCATTTATCTTCTTGAACTTGCAGAAGGAAGTTAGAGTAAAAATTACTTCCTTATTAATGTTGTCATCTGTGTCATTCCTGGAACAGTTTCAATCAAGTGATTTCTTTTCATTTTGAGACATATTTTCCTGCTTCATTGCAGGACAGTGTATATTATACCTTGATATTCACTGGATTTTTTTTATATTTCTATAAATATTCTTGAACCTTGTTTTGAGATGTAGTTAAGTTACTTGGACACTTTTCAATATTCTCTATTAAGAAAAATTGGAGGTATCAGATAGCCTTTATTCTACAACTAATTATTCTAATTCTGAGGAAAAATTTGAGCATTCTACCCAATACTTAGTGCATTTGATGTTTTCCATGCTGGAAGACAAAAACTGGAAGAATATCTAGTCTCATGGGACTGGATGTGATTCTTTCTAATCAAAACTTCAGTTGGTCCTTCTCTTTCTCTGGTAGTGTTCTCATATGTACAGGTTGACCTTTGTGCAGCCAAGGGCTCTACAGGAATCCCTTGCAGGTTTCCAGAGTTCTTTCTTTACTCTGGCATTTTGCCCAGCAAACCTCAGCTTTTTTGGCCTCCTAAGACTCCAAGCTTCATTAGCTCAATTCAAGGACACTACTGGATCCACCTTTGTTCTCTCTGTATACACCAAATCCACAACATCTTTCTAATCTCTGAGTTGGGGCAGTCATAAGACTCTCCTTGTTTGTGTCCTCTAAGGAATAATTTTCTAATAAACAATTTCTTCGAAATCATTGTTTTATATACCTTTTTCCATGTACATTTTTTCCTTGTGCAGATGGTTCAATCTTGGCTCAAATTATTTAGTTTGTTTATAATTTTCCAGATCAGAAATTTTGGAATAGCTCAGGTGAAAAGTTCATTTTTAATTGACATGATGTCAGTGTGGATTTTGGGGTTGGAGAATAAATTCCATGTGGCATTTACTATGCTTTGATGTCTAAAGCATTGGTGGCTAAAATCAGTATACTACAATGATCAGCAACATCAATGTTCATAGCTGCTCAATTCACAATAGCTAGGTTGTGGAACCAACCTAGATGCCCTTCAATAGATGAATGGATAAAGAAACTGTGGTATATATACACAGTGGAATATTACTCAGCCATAAAGAATAATAAAACTATGGCACTTGCAGGTAAATGGATGGAGTTAGAGATGATCATGCTAAGTGAGATTAGCCAATCCCAAAAAACCAAAGGACGAATGATTTCTCTGATAAGTGGATGATGATACATAATGTGGGGTGGGAGGGAGGCAAGAATGGAAGAAGGATATATTGCATAGGGAAAAAAAGGAGGGTGGGCTCAGGAGTGGGGCAAGAATAATAACAGAATGAGACAAACATCATTACCCTATGTACATGTATGATTACACAAATGGTGTTACTCTACTTGTGTACAACCAGAGAAACAACAGCTGTACCCCATTTGTGTACAATGAATCAAAATAAATTTGAAAAACAAAAACAAAAAAACACACAAAGCATTGGTGGTTTTTCTTAACTACTTTTTCCCTCTCTTCCTTTCTACCTCTTTCTCTACTTCCTCTCTCCTTTTTACCCTCTATGTGACATCTTATCCTTTAATGCATCTCCATGTGACTTGAACTCCTAACACCATGGTGGTCAGGGAATTATTGAACTGCAAGGCTCAAAATTCTAAGTTTGAGGATCCCAGGAAATCAAAGTGGAATTTGCAAGATTTCTTCTGAAGTATGTCTTAGAATTTACACCACAGCTCAATTAAATTCTGTCACATTCTGCTTGTTACAAGTGAATCATAGGTGCTACAAAATTCAAGTGGATGGAATGACACAAAGAAATGAATCCTGGAGATGTGGCCCACTGGGATGTGAGAAATCAGCTTTTAGAGACGAGCTATCATAGATGCAACAATGAGGATAGCTCCAATGTTGTTTACCAGTACCATTTACTATTATTTATGTTAGGAGATAAGAGAAAGGGAAAAATTTTCAACAATGGACCTAGTCATCTGAATTATGGGTTTAAGTATCAAGTATTACTTTGCAATACTTCAATATGATAATAAAGATGTATACAGGGGGATCCAAGATGGCGGGCTAGAGGAAGGCTGCATTCCTAATTGCTCCGTGGATTCCTACTTGCTCGGGATTCAAACAGCAGGAATATGACTCTCAACGATATTTTATATTCAATGCACATATAGGGGGTCCCCAGTCGCCGCTCCGGAGCCAACTCTGCTGGGCTGGGCTCGGCCCCGCCGCAGGCAGCTGCCATCCGGGAGCACCGGGCCCGGCAGCTGCTTCAGAGCCGCCGACCTGGGTCTGCGCCAGCCAACGGGTGAGTGCGGGTCCCCAGCAGCACTTTGGAGTCACTGGCCGCGGCTCCGGCACCGGCCGGCGGCCTTCCCAGGCGGAGACCGAGCATCTCGGGTTACCTGGGACATCCAGCGGCGGGGAGATGGAACTAATCCACTAATCCACGCCATTTTGGCGGCTTAACTGGCGGAGAAGTTCCGTTTCCAGCTTCCTTTGGCCTCCAGCTGCTCCTGGAAGAGGTCTGCCCCAAACCCCTGGGATCGCTGACTCCAGAGGGGAGTTGGAACTGCTCTGAGTTTGGTGGCTTCCCTGGCAGAGGGGGTCCATTTCCACCTTCCTGGGGCCGCCAGCTGCGGAGATCGCGGACTCTGGCGGGGAGTTGGAACTAATACACACCATTTTGGCGGCTTGACTGGCGGAGAAGTTCCGTTTCCAGCTTCCTTTGGCCTCCAGCTGCTCCTGGAGGGGTCTGCCCCGAGCCCCTGGGATCTCTGACCCCAGAGGGGAGTTGGAACTGCTCTGAGTTTGGTGGCTTCCCTGGCAGAGGGGGTCCATTTCCACCTTCCTGGGCCACCAGCTGCGGAGATCGCGGACTCTGGCGGGGAGTTGGAACTAATTCACGCCATTTTGGCGCCTTGACTGGCGGAGAAGTTCCGTTTCCAGCTTCTTTGGCCTCCAGCTGCTCCTGGAGAGGTCTGCCCAGAGCCCCTGGGATCTCTGACTCCGGAGGGGAGTTGGAACTCTGAGTTTGGCGGCTTCCCTGGCAGAGGGGGTCCATTTCCAGCTACCTGGGGCTGCCAGCAGTGCCTGGAGTGGTCCAGCGGGGAGCTTAGGGCCTTTGGCGCCAGCTTACAGGGTCCCCAGGAGAGAGTAACCACCTGCCACTGCCTGAACCCCCAGCTAGGAGTTCAGGTCAGCCTGGGCTCTCAAGCCCAGTGTCTCCATCACTGAGCACAGTTCTGTGACACCATCCCAAATTGAACTAGTGCCCAGGCCCACACCCAGGCCCGGAGTCTACCCCCTTGCTGTATCTAATTGTCTATTAACACCAGGCTGCCTCTGCCTAGAAGCATTGATCATTCCCAAACTGGAGGTAGTGGGACAGCACCTTTCTTGGGTCACCGCTTGATCAAGCACCCCTCAAGCAACAGAGGGGAAGATACACGAGCACCATGAGAAAACACGGGAAGAAAGTGTCCCAATTAAACCTAGATGATATATCAAGAGAACCCAAAGACAGCATGGTAGAAGGAATGACAGAAAGGGAGGTCAGAATGTTCATAATTAAAGTGATCCGAGAAGAGAATGATGTGACGAGAGAGCAGATTCAGCCTATGAATAATCAGTTAATAGAGCAATTGCAGGAAGCAAAAAATTACTTCAATAAAGAGATAGAAATTCTGAGGAAAAAACAAACAGAAATTCTTGAAGGAAACAAGGAAATGAAGGAAACAATCAACCAAGTTAAAAACTCAATAGAAAGCATAATTAACAGAATAGATCACTTGGAAGACAGAACCTCAGACAATGAAGACAAAATATTTAATCTTGAAAACAAAGTCGAACAGAGAAGATGGTTAGGAATCATAAACGAACCCTCCAAGAAATATGGGACATCATGAAAAGACCAAATTTAAGAGTAATCGGGATTGAGGAAGGCACAGAGATACAAACCAAGGGTATGAATAACCTATTCAAGGAAATATTATCAGAAAATTTCCCTAATATGATGAATGAGATGGAAAATCAATTACAAGAAGCTTACAGGACACCAAATGCACAGAATTACAACAGATCCACACCAAGGCACATTATAATGAAAAT
>JAJEJO010002486.1:284121-305144 GCA_020662805.1 Glaucomys volans | reverse complement strand
GGGTAAAATTAATAACAGAGTGTGTGACAGATACCATTGCCCTGTGTAAATGCATGAACGCACAGATGGTGTGACTCTACTTTGTGTACAACCAGTGAAACAATAGTTGTACTCCATTTGTTTTCAATAAAAAAAAAAGATGTATACAGACATTTAATATTTAAATATGTGAAAGAATGTTTATATATTTCTCTCCACATAAATGCAGGTATGTTTTCAGAACATTTTCATTTGTTTCACATCTTTCTTTAGCTTAGTTTGAAAATATTTATGATGAATATGTAGAAAAATAAAGTGTTTTGTACTTTGAAGTTCTGTTATTTTTACTTCTACAATTCAAAACAAACTGTTTAAATTCTCTTATTTCTTGCTTGCCCTTAACAAAACTACAACTTCAATATTTCCGTACACTCTTCTTTCTGATATCTATCACATAAATTAATGCTTGATGAATTAATAGGACAGCCATAAAGAATACAACTGAATTTTCCTTTTCATTTTTACTTGGTTTCCTGAGTGTAGAGAAATTAATTTGTCTTTGATCACCATAGAATTGGCATAGGCAGTTGGAACATTCCTCCACATATTTTATACAATTATTTTTAAAATTAAGTTTAATTACCTAGTTTTATATGGAACTGAATTGAAATTTGTCTTCAATCATTTTTATTTGAAGTGGGGAAAGTAAACAGTTCATTTTAAAAATTCAAGAAACTATTTTTTTTTGTTTTATTTTGTTTTTTGTGATGCTGGGGTTGAAGAAACTATATTCTTAAATGAGGTGTTTCGTTTTACTTTGAGGATAATTAATTACCTAGAGAATCCAAGCAACTTGTAAAAGAACTTAGAAGATTAGAAACCAAATAATCACCTTTATATATGTTAAGAATCTACTTTAATATATAAAGATATATAGATATAGATATAGATACACACACACACTCTAATTCAATGTAACTGCTAGGAAAGAATGATTGGCAGTTTCTACAGCAGTAGAGATAATTTGCAGTCAGTGATGAAACAGAAATTATTGGTTTGAAATGGAAATTTTAAAAAAGAATTAGTTATGCAAATGGAAGATGAACTATTTTTTAGAAAAAAATCTTTCATTTTAAAATCAGTTTGATGATTACAAATATCAATAGGCACACACATACACACAAAAACTCATTTCAATTGGATTTCAGTCACAAGTTTTAAGAACAACAAAGTAAGGTATATCATTTTCTTGTGAATCTCTGAGCATAGCTGAGGACTGAATTAGCTTCTAGCCTAAAATCTGAAGATTGCCAGTCCCTAGTCCATCTTTGTGATGTCATGGGAACTTAGTTAAGTTGTAAAAAATTTTTTGATTATTTTTTTCTTTTCTCTACAAAGTGAGCTTTGAAATGTAGGAACTGCAGAATCGTTATGTATTCTAAAAATTCTATGATTTCTTGGACTCTTTTCAGTCAATCCTACTATTTCTTATCTTTAATACAAAGTCTTTTTAATTGATTTCTAAGTAAAAGCAATGTCAAGAGGATTTATTGCCCACTTAGACATCAAATATAAAGACTTTGTATTAAATGACTCTTCAGACAAATCCACATTGAAGTTGTTGGGCATACGAAATAAAGAAGGTGAAATATAAACACATATTTTACATTCCCAGTACTGTTTGGTCTTGAAAAAGTTCCAGTATATTGAGTAAAACTTTCTAACATGTATGCATATGCCTCTGTATGTGCATGCAAGTTTCTATGAGACTAAGAAAAAAGAGGACAGAGGAAAGAATTTTTTTAATTGGTTCATTACAATTGTATATTATGGTGGGATTTGTTATTACTTATTTGTGCATGCACATGATATAACAACATAATTTGACCAGTATAATTCCCCTGTGTATCTCCTTCCCTCTCCTCTTTGCACCATCCCTCAGCCTTTAATGATCTCCCTTTGCTTTTCATGAGATACCCACCAACCACCACCTTTCTTTACCTTTTTCCACTCTGCCTTCCAGGTATGAGAGAAAATGTACACACTTGACCTTCTCACTTTGGCTTATTTCACTTAATATAATGGCCTCAAGTGCCGTCCATTTTCCTGCAAATGACATAATTTCATATTTTTTTTTGCTAGAATAAAACTCCATTGTGTATATATACCAGATTTACTTTATCCATTCATCTGTTGACAGACACTTAGGCCAGTTCCATAGTTCAGCTATAGTGAATTGTGCTGCTATAGACATGGATATGCTTGTATCATTATAGTGTTTAATTCTTTGGGATAAATACCAAGGAGTGGTATAGCTGAGTCATGTGGTGATTCCTTGCTAGTCTTGAGAAACCTCCATACTGATCTCCATTGGTGGTACTAATTTACAATTCCACCAACAGTGTAAAAGTGTTCCTTTTGCTCTATATCACAGAGGGGAAATTTTAATAACCAAACTGACACATAGAAAAAGTTTTGTAGAGTTTATTATTACTCTTATAAGCTATATTTCAGGTCAATGTTGTTATTAACAACACTTAACTGTTCACTCAAATGAAAATGGAAATAAAAATTGCATGCATTATATTATTACAATTAAGTAGCTTCTCTCAGACTTTCATGGAGAAAATATCTTCTGTAAGTTGTATTCCATCTATAAATTCTTATGTGTGCATATGTTATTTTAATGCTGCCTTCCATTTTATTTTTTTTACTTAGTAATAAAGTTCAATGTTCATGTTTGATTGTCTTTGTCTACCTGACTAGTGTTAAAGTACCTTTTATATAGCCAGCAGAGCATGAAATTATTACAGTTTTTTGGTCCCTTAATTGGCCTAAGATGCAACATCTGTCATTTTTGTGGGAATCAAATTTCAGCTTCAAAAACAGCATGAACAATCTGGCACAGCCACAGTAGTTTGACTTCAGTTTAACCTACTTGCCCATCCTCCCTCTTTTTACTAGTCACCTTCCCTCCTTCAAAGCCTCCTTTCTTCACAAAGTACCCTTTCACCTTATTGGACTCACTACTGAATCCTTTCTGGTTATTGATTCTGCAGAGTGTGTTGGTTTGTTATTGCAAGGTCATTCATAATTGCATCTAGAATTTTTCTATATCCCTCCCAATCACTTTTCGTCTACATAAAAAGTAAAATGCTCTGCCCATTGGTCACACTGGAACACTGGCAACTGGGATTTAACCATTAAAATAGATCATTAAGTAGGGGGTGACGGTAGTAACCATTCAGAACCTTCCTGTCTCTGTGAGTTACTGCATTTCAGCTTATGTGGGTTTCTTCTGGGATACCCCCTTCCAAAGTTACTCTGGCAAAAAATAAGGTAAAATAAATACATGGGCAAGTTACAAGTCTGATAACTTGATAAAAGTTTTCCATGCTTGGTAAATCCCTTTAGGGAATTGTGATGTTAGTATTATTTTTTCTCCCCTTTTCTCTTAACAACTGGAAAAGCACTTTCTTCTATTATAGAACCATAACCTTTAGTCACATTGAAACCAAAATAACAAAAACAGCACCATGTCCTTTGACACAGTTCACCAGTAAGCATACCTCCCAACTAACAAAAAATACCCATTTCTTCATTTCTGCTTTATCTCTGATTGCACAGCAGCATAAGAAAAATTGACTATACTTTGAGCAATAGATGGCACACAGATTTTACTCAGTATTAGAAAATGAATTTTTCCAAACCCCAGGAAACATAAACAAAAGATAATTTTTGATTAATATAAATAGCCCTCCCTCCAAAATACCCTATTACCAAAAAGCTTTATTATTTATTCACTTAATTTGGTTTAGCAGTCAAGGCAATTGATATCTCTTAGATTTACTTTCCTTATGTGTATACCAAGGAATATAAATACAAAAATGTTTTTCTGCATTATTGAGGCTACAAAATTTAGTTGTAAAAAACAGGCCAGAGACATGGAAATCAGTACATAAAATTAATGAATTAAAAATATGAGAAAAGAACTGGTATTATAATAGCATATTAGCTTTTTATACATCAACTCTACATTGAGAATAACTATAAAAAACAAAAACTCTATCTTCAAAGGCACCAATCCAAGGCTTGAGGAAGAAGAATCACAAAGATACTATAAAACCACTGGAAAGATTCAAAATATTCAATATCCTTCCCTACAAGATATCTGTCATTTTGCAGAGAGAAACTAATAATTTAAGCACAAAATTGTGATGATAACTGGTCAGCAGAAACTAACTTTCCAATTCCATGGAGCAGGAATATAAAGTTTGAGCTGCCTAGTCAGTGAGGACTAACATGTTAGAGTCAAAGTAAGTACTTTGATGTGAGCTCAACGTTTGAAAGCACTCTTTAAACTTAGAGCAGCTATTGATTTCTAAGTGGGATTGCAAAGATAGATTTAACACTAGGAGACAATGATAGCTAATAGGCTAGGAAACACAGGAAAGCTTTCAGGGGTCACAGAAGTGAAAAGAAAAGAAACTATGCTTGAGAACCCACATGTCTTGAATGTCTATTTGATAGAGACCTCATGCATACGCACATATACACAGGTTTACACACACACAGTCAGGATCCTGTAGTTTTAAAAAATGAGTAAGAGAATATTGGAAACAAACTAGCCTTTACAAAATATCAAATATAGTCTTGATCAAACTAAATTCCGGAGTAAACTAAATTAATCCATGCCTATTCCAACAACATGACATAGTTATTTAGGAAGAGGAAGGTAACCATGGTTGGAGTCTTAATTTATGTCTTCTTTATTTTCATTTAAAATGATCAGAAATACATATGAGTAAGAATTTTCTGAAACTCAAAAAAGACTAAAAATACTCCTCCACGTTCAAGGGCTCTACAAACACTAGATGGGCTAAACACATGTAAAGCTGCTGCCAGAATCACCAAAGTAAAACTGTAAAACCAAAGACAGAGGAACACGTTAAAAGCAGCAACAGAGGAGCAAAAGGATACACTACCTTCATAGAAGTAATTGTGACACCCAAAATGATGGTAGCCTACGTATAATAAATGATGTGCAAGTACAGAAGAAATAGCTACAAGGCTAGAATTATAAATCAAACCAAATTATCCTTCAAATTAAAGTGTATTAAAAATTTATAAAATGGCATTTTAAGCAGATATAAGCTAAAGAGATGTTTGGTGCTTCTGGACAAAAATTATAAGCAAGTATATACACAAAGGAATTAAAAGTTAAGAAAACAAGATATGTGAGTATATATAAGAGAAAATTTACTGTATGAAATACCAATAATATATTGTCGAGGTTAAAATATAAGCAGAGTTTAAAAATAAGTGAAAATGGTGATAAACCATGAGAGAGAAGATAATAGAAATAGTATTGTAAGGTCCTTGTATCATGCCAAAATTGGAAAAAGTAATATTTTATATAGAAATCAAATGAAAAAGAGAAGGAATTTATAAGCTTTAGGGTAACAAATATAAGAGAAGAAAATTTTAAAAATGTAAATTTAATAAAAAGAAAACCAGAAATAATTTTTAAAAAGTCGCTTCAGCCAAAAAATAAGTGAACAAGGAAAGAGAAAGTACACAAAAATATGTAAGAGAAGTTGATTATAGATTTAACTAAAATAAGTCAATGATTATATCAAATATGATTTTTTGAAACTTTTAAGTTTAGGGAAAATTTTTTCAGCCTATATTGAAAAATTAAAAAATTCTGTCTGATGTTTAAAAAGGAAAACTTCAAAATAAGGAAAGAAAATTTGAAAGTAAAAGTGTGGAACAAGTTATACAAATGAACAAGAAATACCTTATGAAAAAAGATCAATATCTGACAAATTAAATATTAAAGCAAAATTATTATAGGACATTAGAATATTTCACAAAGTATATATAGCAATTTGATATTAGCTTACTCCTATAAAGGTCTCGCTAAATATATGAAGAAAAACCTTAAAAGTTCAGGAGAATAGAAAAAGCAGCAGCAATAATATGAGACAACACATTTTTTGGTAAATTAGGAAACATACATTAAAATTAGAAAAATTTGAAAAGCATAGCAAAATTTTTTTGCTGAGTTGTAGTTTCTCAAACATTTCACAAAGCAACTGAGAATTATACTTTCATGTTCATGCAGAACATCTCCACCTGTTCCATGTTGCAGTCCCCAAAATCAAGGTCGTCTGATCTCAAAGGATTAAAAGATACATGGAATTGTGTCTACTCTTGACACCATAGAAATCAGTAAGAAAATAACAAGATAATCCCTAATTAGTAGGAAATTAAATCCCTAAATAGTAAATAATCCATGGATAGAAGAATCAATAATAATTAGAATTCACAATATTTTTAATTGAATAATAGTGAAAAAACATTATGTCAAAACTTATACAATGCTCCATATCAAGGTTTTAGTGGGAAATGTATATCTCTGAATAGCCTTTATGAAAAAATAATGGCTGAAAACAGTGACTTCTCAATCTACCTCAAGAACTAATGACATTTGAATATGTGAAATAATATGAAAGAGCAAAAAATAATAATTCATAAAGCAAATATAAAATACAAGTATCAAAACAGCCAAAAATTAGTTTTAGAATAAAATGGACAAACAGGTAGCAAATATGAATAAGCAAAAAAAAAGAAATTTAGGAATTAATATCAGAGAAAAATATTATTAATTATTATGCATTCATATTCAATATTAGCAAATATTACAGATTATTATATATTCATTATTATGGATTTTTGAATTTTTAATATTTCCAAATAAAGTGAATTTCAAATGAAACAGGCATTTAAAAATGCTCAAAGAATTAATTCAAGGAAAGATAACAGGGAATAGTTTTTAGGTCTTAAATGAATTATAGACTTAATAAAAATTAGTTCCACACATGCCAAAGAGCATATCACTGAGTTTCAAAACACATTTGAGAAAGAAATAAAACCACCTTACACAAACATTTCTAGAAAATAAGTCTTTCCAATTATTTTTATTATTCCAGCATTTACTGTATCTCTAACACTAAAAGAATGTTCTAGAATATATATTATTAATATTAATAAAATGAAATATTTAAAAATATAATGAATCACATTTATTTTTCATTCTCAGAATGTTAATTTTAATATTTGATTATCAATATAAGTTCCCATATTAATGAGTTGATTCAAAAAAGCATATTGTCAGCTTAATAGATAAAGACAACAAATTGAACATGAAGATTTATTAAAGATAATGATTGCAAGCTGTTATTACAGAGGATTTCTGGAATTGAATGAAATACATGCATATATAGCTAACAACAACAAAGAACATATCTAATGATTAATAATTTAAACCTTACTCCTATAATGAGAAAGAGATAAAGATATTCAGTATCATTATATCTAATAAAAAGTATACTAAAATTTCTTCAAGAAATATAAAGCCACATGAATTATATTTATATATGTATGTGCACGTATACATATGTATATTATATATATGTATGTATATATATAATAAAAGGTATAAGCAGCTTCAAGAGATACAAAGAGCTGAGAAAACCATTACTTACACCTTTATAACCAGAAATAAAGTGGGTTAAACTGCAAATTAATGATCTTTCTTGAATCTGTTGAAGAACTGAGGCCACAGGGCAAACAAATAACCTCAAATCTGGAACAGGAAGAATACCTGAATAGAAACAGACTATTTAGTTATTCAAGATAGACACTGTTGAATGCCATATAAATTGTTAAGATATTAAATTAGATTTTTTTAAAAAGAAAATACATTCCAAATATGAAAACATAGGCTTAAAGTGAAAGGTCATGGAAAGATACACCACACAAACACTAACCCAAAGAACAAATGAAGCTGTAAGAAAAAGTTAACTTCAGAAAAAGAATAATATTATCAGGGATGAAATGTCATTGCATACTAATAAATGGATCAATTCTTCAAGAAGACATAATATTCCCAATTGTGCACGAATGTAACAATAGAGCTTCAAAACACATATGACAAAAATTGGTAGATCTAAAAGAAAGGATAGATAAGTCTACAATTATAGTTGGAAACTAAGACAATGTTGCTTCAGTAATTAATAGAAGAGAATAGAATGTCATTAAGAATGTGACACCATTAATCGCCTTGAACTAATTCAGGTTTCTAGAACACTCCACCCAAAAACAGATGAAGACACATTCTTTTCAGGTCCACAAAGAGTGAATGTATAGCATTCCACTAAAACTTTGATCTACTTCCAGAAATAAGCCAAATAAAGTGTATTTTCACAAGGAAAATAATGTATTGAACAAAATAGTTTCAACAAATAATGTCCTCACAAAGTTCTGGCAGATAGGTAGAAAAATTATTTTAAAAGCAGAAAAGGGCAAAAGAGGTTACAAGAACTGAGTGATGTGCAATAAGAGCTATGGAGAGATATTGCCAGTTTCACTCAGATATGATTTTTAAAAATGAAGCCTTTACTCTGATCAGATCAACTAGGAAAGAAGATGCAGTAGAGTTTGAAGAGGTTAGAGATGCGGTAAGTGAAATATTGGGAATCCAGAAAGAAGGATACATTAATCAAAAGAGGGCTCTGGCCTTGATTTTTGCTGTGGATTGGAAAGTGAGTAAAAAGCTCATACTTTGGTGAAGATGGACACAAAGCAGGTGTGAGAAATCAGTAAAGATTTCAGACAGCATACAGAAACTTGATGACTGCAAAATATTGGAGATTTAGATGGAGAGAGAAAACTTTTTACAAATATGTACTGTGTCAATTATCCAGACCACTTGAGTTAGGAGATTTGTCAACAGATCTTACAGAACATGTTCTTCCAATTTCACTTCAAGCAAAAAACTGAAATTTCAATATGTATGTGCTGCTTAATGATGTTTCACTGAGAGACAAAAAATTATCCAGATTTAAGGGTCTCGTTCAGGGGCATTCATTTTCCTCTTTGCTAATCTCACCCCACCTCAGTGAATACATTTTGAAGGTAGAATGATGGTTTTCCTGGAAGAAAATTTAACCAAAAGTAACATATAGTAACTTTTTATTTCATTTTTCTCTTATAACTACTTGTTTTGATACATTATATGATTTATCTTTAGTATTTAAGGAAACATTCAGAAGTGTTAAAGCAAAAAGAGTAACTGATAATTTTATAAAATGCTATATTAAATATATATATGTATATATATATATAAAATGCTCCTAAAATTCTCATTGTTAAATATTAAAGAATTCAAGACTTTCAGAAAGGGCATTGGTTTTAGGCATTGAGCCATGATCTTACCCCAGAAAGATTTTTATTCCTTTCTCTCTTATTTCCCACTGAGTATTGTTTCCAAAAACACCATACATTTACTTAATCTGTGAGAGTTCACAAAACATTTCAGAATTATTTGTGTATTCAACTATAAAAAAGAAAAAAAAAACCACTACTTTGACTTCTATTTCTACTTAAGGTACAAAAGGTTTAAAGAATGCTGTTTCTATACTAACAATGAGAAAATGTCAAACTGCCACATAACAATTCTTGAACCCATTGGAGAACTGATGATATAAGGCAACCAAATAACCTGAACTCCAAAGAGGGACAACTCCAAAGAGAGGATGTGCAGACTGTGTCACCTGTGGTAGAGCACTGGAAGAAGATGAACAAACCACAAACAAGAATGTGTAAGAATAAATCAACAGAATTTCAATAAATGACTGGAGGCCCAGCCTGGGATAGTATGTCATTTGGAATAGATGGGAACAAACATTTCAGTGGGGTTGACACACTTTTCTCTACACAGTCTCCCTGGGTATTTCAAAAACAAATGCAAGGATGGATAGATTGATAGATGATTGATAGATAGATAGATAGATGATAGATAGATAGACAGATAGATGATAGATGAAAGAAAGAAAGAAAGAAAGAAAGAAAGAAAGAAAGAAAGAAAGAAAGAAAGGAAGGAAGGAAGGAAGGAAGGAAGGAAGGAAGGAAGGAAGGAAGAAGGGAAGGAAGAGGGCTGAGAAGGGCCCCATGGCAAGCATGCAGGACATGATTAATGACTGTTGGGGGCCAAGAAGATAACAACACTAATTTCCCTGGAGCCCTCTTTTGTAAGAGTCTTTAAATAGAAGAATTAAGCCACAAAGGTAGACGTACTATAGCTGGTACCTGGCAGAGGTGAAGATATTTTGTGGCTGGAGAAATGTACAAAAACACAAAGCCCTCTATTTCTGAAGAAAATCATCTCAGGCTCAAGACACTCTACTGCTAGTAAGTACAGAATTCATTCCACTTAGGAAGGGGAAGGAAACTTCTGATCAAGATCACTCTAGTATAAAGCAAAATGTGACTGTTCTCAGAAGGAGCATGAACACTAAGAAAGTTTGTACTGCTTTTATTCATATGAAAAGAGCCTCTTTGAGACTGGGGAAGAACAAAGAACTCCTCTACAGTGATAGGGCACTTGCCTTGTGTGTGGGGGGCTCTGGGTTCAATCACCTGCACCCCAAACCCACCAACACACAACACAACCAAACCAAACCAAACCAAACAAAACACTCCCACTCCTATCATACCCTAACAGAGAAGTCTAAGGATGGGGACCAGACAAATCTTGGAGAAAGATTACCTCTGAAGTTCCCATAGATGCAGGAGTGAGGTGTCTGAAAGTTGATAGTGAAGAACTTAAGTTCAGAAAACCCTTTGGCACCAAAGTCCCCACCCCAGGCACAAGGAAACAGCAGTTCTTCAGTGGAAGAATTCAAAGATTGAGGCTACTGATATTGACCATAGTCAAAATAAAAACAAATCCCTCCCAAACCTCATCCCTTGCCTAGTTGGTCTCAATTCCCATGTTAATGTCCTGAGAAAAGAAACATGTTCATTTGAAGTACAAATACTGTTGACCTCAGAATTTCCTATTCTGTGTATAATTTCCAGAATTTGATTAAAGATAATTAAATATATATATTATATATATACACATTTGTTTGTTTTGAGATAGACAATAAAATAAGGGGGAAAACCCAACACATTCTCAAGAAACAATTGGAAGAACTTGACTCTGAGGTGATCCAAACTCACCTCAGATGATGTTATAGGATCTGATACTTAATGTTAAAGGATCAAATGGAGAAATGGGTAGTATGCATAAACAGATGGGGATTTAACAGAGTAATGCTAGCCGACATTATCAATAGAATGGGGGAGTGATAGTGGAAGAGCCCTTGATGGCTCAGTTGTAAGCTTGAAAGCACCCTCTTGTCTCTACATTAGGGTCTCAAGAAGAATAGTTGAACTTTTAAAAAGACTGGCTTAAAAAGAATGTTTCACAAGCCTTGGGTTGAAGCTATGGGACTCCTGTTATCCATTCTCCACTATGTTTTAATAATTCAAGTGATTAAATTCATCCTGGAGAGGGGAAATTCACTCCCATTTACTATTCCAATTGAAGGAATAACAATGAATTTTTAGGTATCTTTAATATAAATTATATTATAATTATTATATATTTTTCCTAAACCCCTCTTCTGCATGCAAACATTCCTTGGTTAAAATTAATCAGGGTATTGCTATGCATTTGAAATCTTGAAATTCAAGTAATTTAGAGGGGAAATAAAAGTAAAATTTGTAAAAATAAAGTGAAAAAAATGAGGAAACAATATTTTATTGTTCTCCATCTCTAGTTTATAATTTAATACAATATGGTAGGTAAAGAATGTGTTGAATATTATCTACCTGTCTAAAATTTTTAACCTATTTTCTGATTCTTCGTTCTAGGTTATGTATTTCATATCACAATTTCTTGATGAATTTCTTATTTTTAGAAAAAGATGTTCATACCAGAACACGTTTACTATATTTTATCCAAGGGTTTTTGTATTTAATCTCTTTTATCTCCATTTTACTAAGACAAACTGAAAATATTAAGAGTAAATTTAAACAGCAAGTTCTGGCATGTCTTTTGTGGTTAAACCTGTTTTAACTGATTTTATTGCCCACTTGACTGAATGAATTATCTGAACAGGTTGGTTTTGCAAGGTGGCCTGATAATGAAACATTATGAGGATTGTTTTGACTTTAAACAGTTGAAGCAGTTATATCAGAATCTTCCAAAAATGGCCTATGCATAGTACTTCATGTTTTTATATTTAAACTTTCTTCCTTTTATTGCCAATAAAGACAGAAATGTTGAGGAGACAGAGTGTGAGCCCATAAGCCAAATGTTGACAAGAATGACATTTTTACTCTGATTCTATTTTTTCCTTAAATGATTTTTCCCAAAAGTCATAAAAAAGCATTGTGATTCATATTTATGACTGATTCTGAATCTACAGAAATGAAATAACTTTGCCATTTTGTACAGATTAGGAAATGAAAGAAATTTTTGAATATTTTTTAGGTATGATGCATAGAACATTTTGTTACTTTAAAATATATTCTTATTTGACTAAAATGAAAAAAAGAATATAGAGAATTAATGTGATTACTTTGAATATTTTAATAATAAATTCTGCATATTTCATCACAATCTAAAGCACTTAATTAGTAATATCTATTTATTCAATTTGGAAGCATATGTGCTTAATTTGGACTTTTTTGATATCAGATTACACTGAATTGTAAGAAATAGTTCAAATCTATGAGTTTGATCTTATGCTTTTAGTTACGGAGTTGTTTTTTGTTATTTATGAAAGTAATTATTTGTTTGGGTCATTTATAAATTTTAGTCAATTGTTATTTAAGTAAACTTTTGCTCATACTGAATTGCTGTGATACACTGACTTCTGGCTGGCAATTCACTATTGTCTGTGCCCAGAACCCACAGGATAGCATTTAGTAATACTTCAATACCTTCTCTAGTGATGGGAGATGGTGCTGGCCTGTAATTCCTGTGGTAGTTTTACTATCTAAAATGTGTGCAGGCACTCTGATCAATAAACTATCTTCTAAAGTGTACATAAGTTGCTTTCAGGTCATTGCACTGAAACACACTCTGAACCTGTCTAAATCTGTATTTTTTTGCCCATTATTTGCACTATTCAACCTTAGTTTACTTTATTTCAAAGTTTTACTCATCAGTTTCTTGAACATGCTCTGAAGGATATTTTTGTCAGAAAAATTCCATCATTTTTAGAAAGTCACAAGAACATGTGGTCAAAAGGCTTAAGAAAAAATTAACATTAACAAAAGGATAGGTAGTTCTTCACTTTAGTTTAAATTACAAAGTGCAGTCTTCATTAATTTTCTTTTATATTTAAACCATAGCATTTATTTCACATATAAAATTAGAAATGTTAATTACTAACATATTTAAAAGAAATAAAATGTAATTATTTCTTGCCCTACTGCACAAGAATTTGTTAAACAAAAGACCCTGTTAATTTAAAAACTATTACAAGTTATGATTAATCTTAATAGATATAATACTTATTGAGAATAAATTGCTTAAACCTTTAATTAAAAGTTGAATAATCATTAAAATTGTGTGATTTGGAGAGTAAAGGGTCTTGAGTTCAAACATTTTCTAATTTAGTATTAAATCTTGCTAAAATTTAAACTGTAATATGTTCTAATATATTGGTTTTGAACTAGAGACTTATGTGCTTTTCTTCTCCACTTTGATACTAAAAAACATGGCACCAAAAAATTGTCTTTATCTAAATAGTAATATCATTAATATCCATGAATTCTACTCCTTTAAAACAGCAATTATCAAAGCATAATCCTATGCAATCTGGACATATTTTCTGATCCCTGATGGATTTTTAGGTATAGTGCCTTTGGATAGGTTGAAAGTGAAGAAAGAACAATCACACATAAAAGAATTAACCCTTCACAAATGCCAGCCATCATAATACCAAAACAAAAATTTAAAGTGAATTCAGTATTATTCAGAACTTTAAAGCAAGTACATTGTATTTTCTGTATTTTATCATTAATTTATGCTATCTTTGATCATTGTACTCAGGAAGAAAGAAGACCAAATAATTTTTCATTGAGCTATGGAATCTGAGTTAAAATGCCAAGAGTAGAGGTGAGAAGAATGAAAGACACCTTTTACTGAGAATATAGCATAATTTATTTAATAAGAATAAAGAATATGGTGAGCTGTGTTCTCTTTCAGAACATTTGGAATGCACAAACGTAGATGAAATTTCTTGCTGAAGTAGAAATGCAGTATTCAAATTGTGCATACCTTGAGAGTATAAATATTTTTTAGCTTAAAATACATAAAAATGGGTGGAGTTGACAGATGGTGGAAGCAAGCTAGGCAGCAAATCCAGATCTCCTCACAACACAAAAAGGAGGCAGCAAAGGAAAAGCATAATTGAGAGGGAGGTGACAAAATAAATGCTCTAAGACCTGATATTACATAGTCTGAGACCTGAAGAGACTGGAAGATATAGTACCTGAATAGAAAACAGAGTACTTGTAGAGGAGAAGGATTGAGGGGCAACAGAGAGGGAAATAGGGGGCAAACATTTTCTTAAGTTTACCACAGACAAAATTTAAAATGAGACAGTAACAGAAGGGTCCTTAAAACAGCACAAACAGCTTAAAACCAAATTGCAAAAAGAACACTGAGCCTGGGAACCACAGCCATCTTATGGAGCCCTTAGCTGACCAGTCACACTTATATCAATCAGCACAGTATCCTTCCATGCCCAGGTAGCTGCAAATTAAACCAGGGTAAGTCTGGGACAGTGGGACCTATTAAGAATGTGGCCAGAAAGAGCTTATAGAAAGACTGCTACTAGCCCCAAATCACTGGAACTCCCTCCCCCTCCCCTCCCCATCACCACACACAAGAGAAACAAAGTGCTGAGGTTAATCTGTGACAGTTGGAAAGCTGGCCCCCACTCAGCCTGTATGATCCAGACAAGGGCTAAAAGCTCTATGCAGGGCCCACTCACTCGACTCAGACAGAGACAACAAAGAAGCAGCTTTAATCCTGAACAAAGGAAATCCGATTCACCGTACCCTGACCACCTACACTGCAGGGAGGCACAATGGAAAATTAGGGACAGTCCCAGGGATCATGGGGTCCTATCAGAGGGAAGCTGACTGAATAATTAGTGACATAGAGACCCAGCAGGAAATAGCCAGAGTTTATGCAGCAGAAAGGAGCTTACCCCTGTCTTAACAGTTGCATAGCCTGAACCACGATCACAACTGGCAAGTGACAGGGCGCTGTATTGATGCTTGTGGGACCTTGCATCAGGTTTAGTAAGCACAGTAAATCAACACTACCATTCACGACCTGGGACAATGGAAAGAAGAATCCATGTGAACCACTGGAGAACTTTCACTATAGTACCTCAGAGAGTGGTATCAGCTGGGAGAATACTTCTGCACCACAATCACTCACAGAAAATCTACAACCAGAATCCCTGCACTCACAGACAGAGACAAGTATCTTCACTATCTAGAAAAGGATCCAATACAGGGGAACACAATGATCCTCAGCAAACATAGGGATAGGGGCATATGAAAACCTCCACAGTGAACTACTGCACACAATACAATCAGCCAACCCACAACACTGCACCCTCCAAGCAGTCAGCAGCAGTCCCCTGAGCTGACCAACCAGAAGCTGCAACTCTGGAATTGACTCTTGTACCCCAGCAATTTGGGAGAGATCCACAGACAAAGACTGATGTATATCTGCTAAATGTCCAAACTCCAATAAAATCCAAACCAAGATTCGAAAAGAATTTTCTTCACCTTGATATAGTATACTATAAATAACTCTAATGTCAACTTTGATCATAGGAAAACCTCCTCAAGGACTGGGGATATAGCTCAGTTGGTAGAATGCTTGGCTGTCAAGCACAAGGGCCTGGGTTCCATCCCCAGCACTGCAAAAAACAAAACAAAAACCTCCCTAATTTCAATGATAATTATTAACACAATAACCAACACTGTTCCCTTAAGCCATTTGAATTTATTTCATCTAATAGTTTAAAACAATAATTGGCATCAATCTCCCTATCTTTGCTTCCCTAGCTATAGTTTACACCTGTTTTTTGTATGCCCTACGCATCCTCTTGCCACTGCCTCAAATATCCCCATTTATCTATTTCTCCTTTCTTCCTTGATGTAAATTATCCTTTTATAGCTTCCCCCACTCTCTCTCTTGCTTTCTTGCTTTCTTTCTTTTTCTCTCTCCTATTTGCCCAAATTTTCTTCTCCCTCCTTTTAGCTCTCAAGATTATAGTAAGTTTACTAAATTTAACAACTAATTTTTGACCTGTTCTGGAACTTTATTATAGGTTTATACCTGAGTTTGAGGAACTAGAGAGTACAACTGCAACAAGTTTTTATTTCTTATAAAGTTGAATAGAATTGTTCAGAGTGATTTTAGTATATAAGGGCTCAGACACATCTCTTAAAGTGGTGTGCATATTGCGATCAGCAGAGGTCACACAACGAAATAATATATCATTAGCTGGATATTTACCAACCCAGGATGCTCAAGCAAAATAAGCTCACAAAGAAGTCTTACTTAAAAAAAGAAGTCAGAACTATATTGATAGATCAGTAGACAAACTGATCTATCAGTAGACAAAAACAGTAAGAAAAAGCAAGGGAACAAACAATGTCAAACAGCCCATAATGCATTGACAAAAGACTTTATTGACACCACTGTGGAGAAAATGTCAGAGAAGGAATTTAGAAAGTTCATTGTTAAGCTGTTCTATAAGCTAAAAGAAGTTGTAAAGAGTTAAATCAGACAGAAAATACAGGTAGTGAAAGATCACTTCAGTAAAACTATACATATTCTGAAACAAAATACAAAACAGAAATACTTAAAATAAAGATATCAATAAACCAAATAAAAAACTCAATGGAAAACATAATCAATATATTAGACCACTCTGAAGACAGATTTTTTCAGGCCTCAAAGACAAGGTATATAACCTTTAAAATAAAGTTTACCATAAAGAAAAGATGTTAAGAGACCATGAATAGAATATTTAAGAAATATGGATAACATTAAAAGGCCAAATTTAGGATTCATTGAGATAGATAAAGGCTCTGAAATACAAACTAAGGAATGCACGATCTTTTCAATGAAATAATATCGGAAAAAATTCCAAACCTTAAGAATAAAATGGAAATTCAAATAGAGGAAACTTATAGAACTCCAAGTATAAAAAAACAAAACAGATTCACTCCAAGACACATTATTATGAAAATGCCAAACATACAGAATAAGGATATAATTTTAAATGCTGCTAGAACAAAATCAAATTTAGAGGTAAACCAATCCAGAGTTCAACCAACTCCTCAACCCAGACCCTAAAATCTAGAAAGACTTGGAATAATATATACCAACCTCTAAAAGTAAATGGATGACAACCAAGAATATTATACTCTGCAAAATTAAGAGTCAGAACTAAAGATGAAATAAAAACTTTCCACGATAAACAGCTAAAAGAATTCACAAGTAGAATATGTGCACTACAAAACATACTCAATAAAGTATGTCATAAAGAATAAATAAAAATTAAAAATTAAAACAGCATTGGGAAGAATTACACTAGAAGAATAGTCAATTTAAAAAGAATCATTTCCAAAAACATCAGAAATAAATCAAATTGGCAAGAAATAAGAATTATCTCTTAATGATAACATTGACTGAACACAGTCTAAATTCTTCAATCAAAAAACATAGGTTGGCATATTGGGTGAAAAAATAAACCCAACAATATGCTGTCTCTAAGAGACTCACTTCACAGGCAAAGATTATCACAGACTGAAAATGAAAGGATGTAAAAAGAAGCAAACTTCACATGGATCTCCTAAACAAGCAGAGGTTAGTATTCTTATATCAGATAAAGTGGATTTCAGGCCAGAATTAATCATAAAAGTCAAGAAGGTCATTTCATACTGCTTAAGGGAATCATACATCAATGAAATATAATAATCATAAATATTTATGCCCCTAACAATGGAGCATCTATGAACATCAAACAAACCCTTCACAATATTAAGAATCAAATAGACCACAATATAATAATACTGGGTCACTTTAACATACCTCTCTCATTCATCACTGGATAGAACATCCAAACAAAAATAAGTAAAGATTATACAGAACTAAAAAATACAATTAATAATAGGAACCTAACAGACATCTATAGACGATTTCATCCATCAACTACTGAATTCACTTTCTACTCAGCAGCACATGGAATAATTCCTAAAACAGCTCATATTTTAGGTCACAATACAAATTTTAGCAAATACAAAAAATAGAGGTAATATATTACATTCTATCAGATCAAAATGTAATGAAATTAGAATCAGCAATAAGAAAAAAATAGAGAAACTCCTCTAACACCAGGAAATTAAATAACATATCTGAATGATGAATGAATAGCAGAAGAAATCAGGGGAGAAATAAAAAAGTTCTTAGAAGTAAATAAGAATAGTGATACAACATATCAAAATCACAGTCTGAAGGCAGTTCTAAGAGAAAGGTTTATAGCATTAAGTTCATGCATTAAAAGAATAGAAAGATACAAAAAAATCTAACATTATACTTGAAGGCCATAGGAAAAGAAGAAAAAAACAACACAAAAATAGTAGAACACAGGAAAAAATTAAAATCAGAGCTAATATTAATAAAACTGAGTTAAGAAAATAAGAAAACAATGAAACAGAGTTGGTTTTCTGAAAGGATAATAAGTATTGGCCAGGTGCAGTGTTGCATGCCTGTAATCCTAGTGGCTTGAGAGGCTGAGGCAGGAGGATTTCAAGTTCAATGCTAGCCTCAGCAAAAGCAAGGTGCTAAGCAACTCAGTGAAACTCTGTCACTTAATGAAATATAAAATAGGACTGGGGACATGGCTCAGTGGTCGAGTGCCCCTGAGTTCAATCCCTGGTACCAAAAAAAAAAAAGAAAAAAAATTGGTAAGCCCTTAGCCCAACTAACCAAAAGAAAGAGGGGGAAAAAACTCAAATTTTGAACTTATACTCCAACAGGCTAGAAAATCTGGATGATACTGAAAAATTCCTAGTGACATAAGACCTACATAAATTGAGACATAATAATATGGAAAACATAAACAGATCAATATCAAGTAATAAAACTGAGGCAGCCATCAAAAGTCTTCTAACAAAGGAAAGCATAGAACCAGATGTATTCTGAGCCAAGTTCTACCAGACCTTTAAAGTAAAACTAATATCAATCATCCTCAAATTATTCCGTGCAATACAAAAGGAGGGAACTCTGCCAAACTCGTTCTATGAAGCTAGTAGCACCCTGATACCAAAACCAGACAGGCACATTAAGAAACCTCAGATCAATATCCTTGATGAACATAGATGAAAAAATATATAATAGTATATTGGCAAAGTGCATTAAAAAAAACACTTAAAAAGATGGTACACCATGATCAAGTGGGTTTTATCAAAGATTCCTTTGGTTCAACATATGGAAATCAATAAATGTAATTTACCACTCAAATAGGCATAAAGACAAGAATCACATGATTATGTCAACAGATGCAGAGAAAGCATTGGACAAAGTACAGAACCCATTCATGTTCAAAACACTAGCGTAACTAGAGATAGAAGGAACTTACACCATTATAAAGGTTACATATGGTACTCATGGCCATTATTCTGAATGGAGGAAAAATTGAAAGCATTTTCTCTATAAACAGGAAGAAGAAAAGGATGCCCTTTCCACCACTTCTGTTCAACATAGTCCTTGAAACAGCAGCCAGAGTAATAAAGAGAAGGAAATTAAAGGAATATGAATAGGAAAAGAAGAGCTCAAATTATCTGTTTGCCAATGATAATATCACATATTTGGAAGACCCAAAAACTCCACCAAAAGTCTTCTAAAGTTCATGAATAAATTCAGCAAGTTATCACAATCAACACTAATAAAGCAATCATGTTCATACTTCAGGGCTGATCCTTCTGAAAGAGAAATTAGAAAAACTATCCCATTCATAATAGCCTCCAAAAAATACTTGGGAATCAATTTAACATAGAATGTGAAGGACCTCTATAATGACAATTACATAACACTGAAGAAAGAAATTGAAGAAGACTTTGAAGAGAGAAAGACATCCCATGTTCTTAGATAGACAGAATTAACATCCTCAAAATGGCCACAATACCATAAGCACTATGCAGATTCAATGCAATTCCCATAACAATTCCAATGATCTTATCTCCACAAATGAAAAAAGCAGTCAAGAAATACCTTTGAAACAATAAATGACCTACAATTTTCAAAACAATCATTAGTGAGAAAAACAAATCAGTAGACATCACAATACTAGAACCCAAATTATACTACAGAGCTATATAATAACAGACATAGCATGGGACTGCCACCAAAACAGGCATGAAGGCCAATGGAATGGAATAGAAGATGCAGAGACAAACCAGCATAAATACAATTATTTCACACTAGATAAAGATACCAAAAACATACAGAAGAGAAAGAACCATTTTAATAACAGTGCTAGGGAAACTGGAAATCCATATGGAGTATAAGAAGGTTAGCCCCATCTCTTACACTGCATAAACCTCAAACTGGATCAAAGACCTAGGAATTAGACCAGAAACCCTGCCCCTGCTAAAAGAAAATATAGGCCCAATACTCCAACATGTCCAATCACAAGAAATAAAAGATCAATAAATGGAATGACATCAAATTTAAAAGTTTCTTTACCATGAAGGAAATAATCAAAAGCATGAAGAGAGAGCCAACAGAATGGATGAAAATCTTTGCCACCTGATCCTCAGATAGGACATTAATCCTCAAGATATACAGAAAAACTTAAAAGAATTAATTCCAAAAACAAAACAAACAAATAGCCCAATCAATAAATGTGCAAAGGAAATAAACAGACACTTTTTTTTCTATGCATTTTTTTTATTTGCTTATTGATTCATTGAGCACAAATGGAGTACAGCTATTGTTTCTCTGGTTGTACAAAAAGTAGAATCACACCATCTGTGCATTCACATATGTACACAGGGCAATGATGTCTATCACACATTCTGTTAATATTCTTACCCCCCCA
>JAJEJO010002486.1:229806-279121 GCA_020662805.1 Glaucomys volans | reverse complement strand
CAGTTCTCAGGGGGAATGCTTTCAATTTTTCTCCATTTAGAATGATGTTAGCTGTGGGCTTAGCATAAATAGCCTTTACAATGTTAAGGAATGTCCCCACTATCCCTATTTTTTCTAGTATTTTGAGCATGAAGGGGTGCTGTATTTTATCAAATGCTTTCTCTGCGTCTATTGAAATAATCATGTGGTTCTTGACCTTAAGTCTGTTGATGTGGTGAATTACATTGATTGATTTCCGGATGTTGAACCAACCTTGCATCCCTGGGATGAAACCCACTTGATCATGGTGCACTATCTTTTTAATATGCTTTTGTATGCGATTCGCTAAAATTTTGTTAAGAATTTTTGCATCTGTGTTCATTAGAGATATGGGTCTGAAATTTTCTTTCCTTGATGTGTCCTTCTCTGGTTTTGGTATCAGGGTGATATTAGCTTCATAGAATGAGTTTGGAAGGGTTCCCTCCTCCTCTATTTCATGAAATACTTTGAGGAGTATTGGAATGAGCTCTTCTTTGAAGGTCTTGTAGAACTCGGCTGTGAATCCATCAGTTCTGGACTTGTCTTTGTTGGTAGGCTTTTGATGACTTCTTCTATTTCATTGCTTGAAATTGATCTATTTAAGTTGTGTATGTCCTCCAGATTCAGTTTGGGTGGCTCATATGCCTCTAGGAACCTGTTGATGTCTTCCAGGTTTTCTATTTTGTTGGAGTATCAATCTTCAAAGTAGCTTCTTATTATGTTTTGTATTTCAATTGTGTCTGTTGTAATATTTCCATTTCCATCACAAATTTTAGTAATTTGGAGTTTCTCTCTCCTTCTCTTAGTTAGCGTGGCTAAGGGTTTATCAATTTTGTTTGTTTTTTCAAAGAACCAACTTTTTGTTTTGTCAATTCTTTGAATTGTTTCTTTTGTTTCAATGATTTCAGCTCTAATTTTGATTATTTCCTTTCTTCTGCTACTTTTGGTGATGATCTGTTCCTCTTTTTCTAGGGCTTTGAGCTGTAGTGTGAGATCATTGATTTGTTGACTATTCATTCTTTTATTAAAAGCACTCCATGCAATGAATTTTCCTCTTAGCACTGCTTTCATAGTGTCATATATAGAATATTCCATCCATCAAAAAGCAAATACACTTTCTTCTCAGCAGCTCATGGTTCCTTCTCTAAAATAGACCATATGTTATGCCACAAAGCTGCTCTTAGCAAATACAAAAACATAGAGATACTACCTTGTATACTATCAGATCATAATGGAATGAAATTAGATATCAATGAAAAAGTTAAAAACAGAAACTACTCCAAGACTTGGAGATTAAATAATATGCTATTGAATGATGCATGGATAACAGAAGACATTAAGGGGGAAATGAAAAGATTCTTAGAGGTCAACGAGAACAAAGATACAACATATCAAACAGACACTTCTTAAAAAATGAAATACAAGCCAGGCACAGAATCACATGCTGAAATTCAGCAGTTTGGGAGGCTAAGGCAGGAGGATCATGAGTTCAAAGCCAACCTCAGCAACTAATTGAGGCACTAAACAACTCAGTGAAACCCTGTCTCTAAATAGAAGATAGAAAAAAGGGCTGGGAATGTGACTTCTGGTTGAATACCCCTGGATTCAATCCCCAATACCAAACAAACAAACAAACAAACAAAAACCCAATAAAACAAAAAAGAAAAAAGAAGAAGAAAGAAGAAATAAAAATGTCAACAAATATATGAAAAAATATTCAACATCTCTAACAATTATAGAAATGCAAATTAAAACTACACTGAGATTCCATCGCACTCCAGTCAGAATGGCAATTATCAAGAATACAAGTAGCAATAAATTCTCATGAAGAAGGGGGGGAAAAGGTACACTCCACTCATACTTCTTTTGTGGGACTGAAAATTGGTGCAACCACTCTGGAAAGCAGTATGGAGATCCCTCAAAAAACTAGGACTGGAACCACCATGTGACCCAGCTTTCCCACTCCTCTATATATAGCCAAAAGATTTTAAATTGTCACACCAAAGTAATGCAGCCACATCAATATTTATAGCAGCACAATTCACAATAGCCAAGTTATGGAGCCAACATAGTTGCCCTAAACAGATGAACAGATAAAGAAAATGTGGTATATAACACAATGGAGTATTATAAAAATGAATGACTCCAAGACTTTTGCCTGTAAATAGGTGAAACTGAACATTACTATCATGCTAAGTGAAATAAGCCAGTCCCCCAAACTCAAAGGTAAAATGATTTCCTCTCATAGCTAGAAACTAGTCTGTAATATTGTTTTGAATAATAGAAATAAGATTAGAGGAGTAGATAAAGGAGAATGAAGGGAAGAGAGGAGGGATAGGATAGAGAAAGACAGTGGAATTAATCCCACCTAACATTCCTATGTACATTTATGAATATAGCACAGTGAATTTCACCATCATGTACATCCATAAAATACTAATTTAAAAAAATATATAATAAATACCAGAAAGATCAGTAGAGTATAGGAAAGGAAACAGGGTCAGGAGGAAGGGAGGGGCAAGGAAAGTATTTAGGACTAAATTAGAACAAATTATATCCCATGCTTTTGTAATTATGTCTAAGTGAATTATATTTTCATATGTAACTGAAAAGAACCAATCAAATACATAAACATAGTCAATCAAAAGAAAAAGCAGAACTTTTAATATGTAACTTCCTTATTGTGCTTGATTATTTTATTTATGTTCTTAGGTGTATGTTTCCTGGGTTTCCCCATTGTGGATCTCACACTTTTAGGTCAATAAATTATATTAATTTGGAAGGTCTCCACCTTCTTGCAAAAGTTAGGTTGCATTGGGTTGGGTTGCATTGACAATATTTTTTTAAAGGTGGGATAAGTAGACTTATTTTTTGTCTATTTATTTTTTAATAAACCCAGCAGTATAAAATATGGTGATTACAAGTTCATTTTGTCTCGTAAAACTCAATGCTTTTCTAATGGGGAAAATTACAGTTATTTAATATTTTGGGATCTCAATTTCCTCTCCTGGTTGAAACAGTAGAAGAATCAGAGGCAACTATCAACATTAAATGACAGAAGGATGTGTATGATAATGATTGAGTACAAATCTTGACTCAGTTCAGTAACCAGCTTATTGACCTTGACTAGTTTGCTTGACCTCCCTAATAGGTTGTTAACTCATCAATAAAATGAGCATGAAAAGATTCTGCATTGATGAAATGATTACATAAGATAATGAAAATAACAACTGAAGAGCACTCAGCTTGGATCCCTGGGTGTTGGCTGAGTATCAAATGCTTTATTATAGCTTGTGTGTGACTTCATGAAGTGTCTTGTACTGGTTTTGGCAAGGTATATACAAAACAAGACAAGACTGAAATTAAAAAGCTAGTTGCCAACGTTGTCCAGCTATCCCTTTTCTCCTCAGTGTCACATACTTCACCATCTTTAGGAGCCCATCCTCCACCGAATGGGTAAACCACAGTTTTAAGCAAGAAAATGAAGCTAAACAAAATACTTGGGAGACATTGTAATTGAATACTTCTATTTGTTCTCTCAGCTTTTTATGCTCATCACTGAACATCATTCACAGAACTAAAAACATTCCTCAAACTCTTTACTGACTTACCATGATTTGATTATTTTTCTTGATAATAACACAAGAAAAAGGCCTAATTCAAGATCTCAGAGACACCTCCATCCCTGTCCAAAGGCCATATTCCCATTACACTCAATATGCCCATAAACCCAATCTCTTTCAATCAGTATTTTCCAGTGCTAATTACAGGAATTTATTCTTGGAAGAAATGAACCTGTGACAGATTAAATAAATAAATAAATATTAAGATATCCCCCCACCTAATCCTCATTAAGACTTAGAGAAATCGTGGAAATGTGTATGTGGTAAATAAAATAATTGAAACTTAACTTTTCTGATTTTCCCAGATAATGGTTTAAAAAAACTATATCAAAAATTAGAGTATTAACAACAAATTACTAATATTGAAGTGGATTCTGAAATTATAACAAAGTATGAAATTTGAAGATAATAATTTAGAAAGTGAAAAGTAAATTTTTTTGTGTACCCGCATATGTGAAGTGATCAAGAGGATAACTTTTTGTTCTAAAGCAATTTAAAATGGGCACGTAAAAGGTTGCAAAGCACATTCTATATGTAGTCATCTTGTGGGTTCAAGGTTAAACTAGACTCAAAAAGAGGTGATAGACTTTTGTGTTGAATATAAGGAGCCCTCAGTAGATTTGAGATGAATCCTAAGTAATTTTGAGCAGAGATCAGACACATGGTTGCATGCATTGAGTACATATGTATGTATATTTCTACTACATATGCATATAGATTTTATATTTGTGTGTATGTGTATATATATATGTATGTACTGCATCTATATGTATATGATTTTTATACTAGGAAACACAAAACACAAAATAGCTTGTGAAAATATGCTTCTCCTTGGTTTTAAGTTCTATATTGACAATATCCAGGGGGGAAAAATCAGTTAGCAATGATGAAAATATCCTTCACAGATTTCTGTCCCCTTTGTACAGAAACTGAGAATGTTACTTCCTAAAAACTAAAGTACCTTATTCTATACTATACTCACCACACACATAAACACACACAAACACAAATGAGAATTAATTATAATATTTATCCTGCAAAAGATGAAAATGAAGTGGACATTCCAACATCGGGCTTTCTATTCTCCCTGAGAAGCTATTTTGCCAAGAGATCATCTATGTCTAGGCCTTAATTGAGAATTGGTATAGAATTGTAGCTAAAATCTGTAGGTGTAGATGCTTGCAATATTCAATGTAAACAATCACACAAGTACTCATATATGGCTGCCTTTGTTTAATTATGTTTAAACAAGTAGAAATATTTAAATAATGTAGTAACTTCCACCTCTTAGAAATAAAAGCAAAGTTCAATACGTTATGGAAAACAGCACATCCAAACAACTTGAAAGAAATTGACATGAAGATGCAAGGCTCACTGTTGGAGAAGTTTCGTTTTATTGAACAATCACCAGGCTTATATAGGGTGCGCTAGGGAATTTCTGAGGGGGCGGGTTGTTGGTAAGTGGTGGGGAGGCAAGATATTGATTCCCTGCTTTAACTGCCACCATGTAGCTTGGTCATTGGTCTAAGGTTTGGGCCATTAGCAGGGTGGAGCAGGGGAACAACCCAGAAAAGAAGCTCTCCCGGTACCATCTTAAATAAAGACATGGTGGGGAAGAAGGAGATCCTTATACAACTGAGTAGTCGTCCCTACATATTCACACTTTTCCATTTCTGGCTTTAGATGGTTGTTTTTCATGTGTGACTGGAATAATCATTTGGTATTTTATTCAAAACTTTGTGACTTCGGAAAACTCTTGCTTTAACTGAAAATTTGTAGAAATCTTACTTCAGAAAAGCTATATGAAGAGTCTGCAGTCTGATAAAGATTTTAAGGAAAAATATAAAATCATGCAAATATAACCCAATACACAAAAAAGTATTGTGTTTTCAAATGCTATTTACAACAAATATTATTGGAATTTAGCAAGAACATATATATTAATGCAGTTTATAATTGATAATTAGATTACCATGTTACTTACAAAGGTCATTTTCACTCTTTATGTGATGGAAAAAGTTATTCCTCCCTTTTTTTCTCTTGCCATTTCTTCTACTTTGTAAAATTTTTAAGTGAATTTTAATTGACAAATAGCAATTGAACGTATTTATGGAGTATAATGGAGCATTTCAGCACATGTATGCATACGATGCATAGTGAACAAATCAGAGAATGTATATTCATCACTTCAACTGCTTTTCATTTCTTTGAGTTGGTAACGTAAAGTCTTTTCTGTGGGGAGCCATCTAGGACTAGCAACATCAGGCTTGGATGAGCCATCAGACACGGAGATCTGGCTTTCAGGAACTGGTGGTCACAAGAGATCATTTCAGATGGCCTGAAGTATGTGGCTTCTGTGCAGAGTGGCTCACCACCGGAATTTGTATGTCCTGGATGTGTCACGTGACCCACTAGAGAAAAATGGCTTCCTTAACTCTACCCCATCCTGTTTCTCATAGAAGAAGCTCCGACCAGTGACCCTTTGATTTGTACCACTATAAATAAACCAAGCGCAGGTTTCATTTCTTGTTATAGCTGGATCTTAGCATGGCTCAATTTGTCATGCCCCCTGTTTCAAATGATAATTTTCTCCTGTGATTTATCTATTAAATAAGTTTCTTAGCAATTAATTTACAGCTCGCCCATCCCTCCAACAGAACCCTTTCCCTCACCCATGCTGGAAGCATGATGAGACTTGGCTACTTTGCAAGCCAATGGCTTTCTAATGGCTACTTTGCAATATTCCATTAATTGTTGTTAATCCTTCTGTGCCTTAGCATACGATATGCTATTCCTCCCTTCTAACTGTACCCGATACTCATTAACCTTCTTCTGCCAAACCCTTCCAAGTCTCTGGCGACTGCCATTCTACTCTCTACTTCTGTATCATCAACTTCC
Organism: Glaucomys volans; assembly: GCA_020662805.1. NCBI lineage: Eukaryota > Metazoa > Chordata > Mammalia > Rodentia > Sciuridae > Glaucomys > Glaucomys volans. The sequence goes on along the minus strand of JAJEJO010002486.1, from coordinate 272,582 downwards.
TACTTTACACACCCAGGTGGGTGCAATGCACCTAAGAGTCTCAGGTTCTTACAAGTCCTGGTCTGAACTGGAGGTTCCAGACAGGGTGCCTGTCAGTAACCAAGGGCTGCATGGGTGACTTTGCAGGACCTAGGGAATCAATACACCAAATGCTGATTTCTTAGCTACTTCCCTGACTGAGGGTGAGTGGGCAGAATTATCATCTCCTTCTTAGGGTCTCTGTGGATACACTTACTCAGTGTAGGCTACTCAGGTGCTCCCTTAAGCTGTGGTAAGGTGGGTGGGCCACCTGACTGGTTCACAGTTCTAGGTCTTCAAAGGTACCAGGTAGCAGGCTGTCTGTTTGTCTGCTTTACAATACCCAAGGGGCTGAAGCCTCAAGATGGCACTGTGTAGATAAAGCCCATCTGGAAGAGAGTACAATTTGGCCAGGCCCTTTCTCAGGAACAATGGTGTGGTGTGGTAACCCTGCAGCTTACCAAATTGGGCTCAGGGCCTTTGAGAGTTATAGGCTTCTCCAACAGCAAAATGCTTCAGGTGTCTGTGGAGTGGGTGTGGGCTACTGGGGTCTCCTGCTTATCTTTTTCCCACTGAGAAAAGTTCATCTTGAATCAGTATTGAGTTCACAAGTTCAATTGGGATGGTAGATACTGCTTTGTTTCTTTCCTTATAAGGTGATTGTGTAGCACTGTGCTCCATGGCATCTCTACCACATCACTACACTCCTTTTTAATGTTCTGCTTCAAAACATTAAAGTACTTTGTCATAGCTACAGATTTTTCTTTGCTTGGATCTTTTTTGGTTAAGGGAAGCTTGCTAGGCACCTCTACTTAGCCATCTTGCCCCTCACGTAGCTTTTGGTCCTCCATCTCAGCTCACTTTGACTTGAATTCTCTGACCTCTTAGAAAGACAGGTAAGGAAAGAGACAAAGCAAAACTAACCAATCAAACAAATAAAAAGTGGTGTCTAGAGAGAGGTTCTGGGGACTTCTTTGTGGAGAGGAGGGTAGGAAGGAAAATGTTGAAAAAAAGCAAAGGAGATTCCAGAAAGTTTTTGATGACAGAAGAGTCATTTATGAACATATGGTCTTTGGATAATCAAAAACTCATAGTTGAATATAGTATTATTAAACATCCCTTAACCTCTTGCTAAAATAAGGCAATTAACATATTATATTGTATAAAAGGCCTGCCAACAGGAGCTTTGAAAGGCATGACTTTGTAAGAATCAGTTCTGCCTCAACATGCCTTACAATATGCAAATGTGTCATGAGTTAACAGTATATTTTCAAGAGAATTTTACCCCACAGATGGACTTTTAATTGGCTAATGCTTGTTTGTTTTGCAAGCATTGATGATGTAGACACTCTGTAAACAGTAATGGAGAAAGAGTTACATTGTTTAATTATCTAGATGGACTTTTTAGCTAATTTCTAGAAGTTTCTTCAAAAAATTTACTCATTTTGGTATCTTTAAAACTCAGCTACAAATAGACTTCATAAAATAACTTCTGTACAGCAATCAACCTCATTTCCTAAGGTATCTACTATGTACTCTTGTTTTCATCCATCCTAAATTTTCCCACCATTTCCCAGAGGCAGCACATTTGCATCCCAAACAGAGCTTCTGTCAAGATCTCCTCTCCCCTGAGATACCTCATCCCTTTGATTTCTACTGCCAGTCATTAGCTTGTCCAACTTTCCCTTCATCTAGGTAACTTATGGTCAAGTCTTGTTAAGTGACAGCTCTTTCTCTTATTAAGTATTTTCCATGGCAGTGCTGCTTTTTTTTTTAAATTCTGTGGCAGTAGTTAGCCATTGTTGTAGCAATTATTAAACTACACTAAGAGTTAATTTCCAGAAGACTCAAACTGTAGCTCTGTGACTAGAAAAAATAGGGAATCAGAGTTGTTTGCCAAATGAATGAATAAATCAACAAAATCCCCAGTTAAGTGATATTAATGGATTATCTCCATTTCACTATCAGGTTCCTTTCTCCCCACATCTTCATAAAAAATAAACTACCAATTTTTACAGTTTATAGTTTAAAAAATTGGATATAAGCAAAAAATTCTCTTTTCATTTCTATAAGCCTCTTAAATATTTGATAAAACGCCTTTATAGAGGGTACATTCTGGGAGTTGGTCCTATTGAATAGGATAAATGCTACATTGGTTAATGATGGAATTTGAACTAAATAGAGAAAATTTTGCTTTCCCATTCTCATTTATATAGTGATTACATGACCTACTCAATCATTTAACCAAAAGAAACTATATCACAAAGGATTGAATGAATTTGAACACAGGATTGATTATTATTGACTATTATTTATTGAAGCAAACCTTTTAATATTTCTACAATAAAATTGAAAGTAATATTTTCCTGCAAGTAAGTTACTATATAAATTGACCTACAAGTCTTTTGAGAGCTCGGGCACTTTCTCATAACATTTCTTCTTATCGTTAACTGCCACGAAGTTGGAAGGGTTAATAGGAATAAATTAGTAGCATTTTATCTCAGTTATATTGTCTCAATCCATGTATAAATAGTAAGAGCACAATATCTGCAAATGACAGAATCTCTAAATGTAATAAGAAAAGTGTTAAAACCAAGAGATGTTTCTCAAAGTGGGCTGAGTTTCTAAATGATTGGGTAAGTCTCCACAGTTCAAAGAAACAATAATTTCACAGTGGAAACAGTCACAAATAACCTGTCTTTGATGCCTTTGTAGTCTTTACCATTTCAAAATGCTTTTTTAAAAATGTTTCCTTCCTTTTCTTTTTCAGAGAAAGTTTAATTCCCCCTTCAGAAGGCCCAAAGGCCCCTCCCCTTATATGCTTGGTTTTTCATTGCAGTGCCATTCCATTTTCTTACATCCTTGTTTATTTACCCCTATTCTGATTCTTTAAAACTGTCTAAAGTCTCAGATCATTTTAAAGAAAACAACAATAATAGCAAACCAACAAAAATTACAGATTCATAACTTTTGTTTTTGAAATAATCCTTAACCATATATTGGAAATCTACAATTATTAATACCTCGATTTTCTCAACCACTTTCATATTTTTGACCCCTGCACATCTGAATCAAAATCTCACACAGGATTAAACTTTAAACAAAATTAAAATTGCTTTTTCAATGTAGAAAGATTATGACTAATAGAGGATATAGTATTAGAAAATATGTACATATTTAGTAGCATACATACATACATATATTTTGTTCATTCTTCTTGATATTCTTGTCATTATCATACAATCTACCAAGACTGAATCATGAATAAAAAGCAAATCTAAGCAACAATAATGAGTTCTAAGATTGAATCAGTAATTAAAAATCCTCCAACAAACAAAATTTCAGAAACTGATGGCCTTATGGATAACTTCTACAAAATGTTTAAGGAAGAACTAAAGCCAATTCTTTTCAAACTATTCAAAAAACTGGAAAAAAAATATGTCAAATTCTTCGTTAGACCAATAGTATCCTGATACCAAAACCCGATAAAGACATAACTAAAAAGAAAACTGCAGACCAATATCTCTGATCAACATAGATGCAGTAATTCTCAATAAAATACTATCAAACAAAATCTAATGGCACATTAAAAAATTATTTAACATGAGTAAGTGGAATTTATCCCAGGGATACATGAATTATTCAACCTGCATAAATCAACGAACATCATTGATCACAATAGCAGAAGGAAGAACAAAATCCAAATAATCATATTAAGGGTTACATAAAAAGCATTTGATAAGATTTGACATTCTTTTATGATCAAAACTCAATGCATTAGGTATTAAAGGCACATATTTCCACACAATCAATGCTATTTATTCCAGACAAACAGACAACATCCCACTGAATGCAGAAAGGCTGAAAGTTTTTTTCTCAAAGACAAGGGAATAAGATAGGGTTTCCAATTTGATTGCTCTTATTCAATATAGTATTATGAGATCTTAGCAAGAGCACTTAGTCAAAAGAAAGAATATAGAACAACAAAATTGAAAAGAAGACAGTAAAATTAACCATGTTTGCAGATGCCATGATTTTATATATTTCAAAACCTGAAAACTTCATAAAAAATCCCTTGGACCTGATGAAGAAATTCAGAAAGATTGCAAGATACAAAATCAACATAAAACAGTAGCAAGTTTATACACTAATAATGAACCCATCGAAAAAGTATTCAAAAAAGCAATCCCATTCACAATAACTATAGAACTTTAAAAAAATACCTAGGAGTAAATTTTATGAAAGAAATGATAGACCTCTACAGTGAGAACTATAAAACACTATAAAGGAAATTCAAGAAGACACCAAAGAAAGAAAAGATATCTTATATTCATGGATTGGAATGACTAATATTGTTAAAAATTACCATATTTTCCTACATTATCTATAGATTCCATTCAATTCACCAGTCATTCCTCACAGAAGAAGAAAATAATCTTAAAATATGTATCGAACCACAAAGACAGAATATTCAAAGCAATCCTGAGCAAAAGCAAAGCTAGAGACTAAGGAATACCTGATATCAAAATAGACTTAAAAAATCTCTAATAACCAAAACAACATAGTACTATCATGGAAACATACATAGACCTATGAAACAGAATTAGAGAACCCAGAAGTTAATCCATGTATGTACTTCCAACTGACTTTTACAAAGGTACCAAAGAACATAATTTGGAAAAAAGAAAGACTTTTAAAAAATAAGTAGTGGTGGGAGAATTGAATATCTATATACAGAAGATTGAACCTAGATTCCTACCTTTTCAAGGTAGGAGAAATCAACTCAAAATGGATCAAACACCTAAATGTAAGAACTGAAACTATGAACTATTAAAAGAAAGCATAGTGTAGTCCCTGACAACATTGGTGTAGGCAAAGATTTTTTTGGATAGGATCCCACAAGGACAGGCAACAAAAGCAAAATTGAAAGATGGATTATTTCAAACCAAGAGCTTCTGCACAGCAAAGGAAACAACAATGTAAATAAACAAGAAGAATGAAAGAAAATATTTGCCAAATATTTATCTAACCAGGAGTTAATATATAGATTACATAAGGAATTCAAATGACTCAACAGCAAAGAAGCAAATAATTTGATTAAAAATGAGCAAATGATCTAAACAATATTTCTCAAAAGAATATAAAAAATGGTGAGACATAAAAATAATATATAAAATAATCTTTCTCAGAGTGATTATTTGCTACTAATTTGTTAAATCATTTAATTTTTTAATAAAAAAGTAGCATATCCATATTAATTTCCTGGAATAAATTTCAAAAGAAGTTTAAATGCTTTTAAGTAGTTCCTATTTTTTTGTTTATTTTCTCCTTGTTTCAAATATAAATGTATTCCATACAAAATGGAAATATTTCACCAAGTATTGTTTCGCCAAGTTTTAGCTCTCTTTTCTCTTTCTCCCACCTAGTAAGATTCACCTTGGTCCCTTTTAACAATTGAAACACTGCTAAATTTTTAGACCTCAATTTGGCCACCATTGCAAGTAGGCAGAGTAGGTTGGTCTTCCTAAAACATTTCATGTGTTTATATGTGATTCTCTTGCTTACTTGTCTTCCCTTTATGAAACTGGAGATAAATAGAATATCTTAGGACCTGTGTTGTGTTCTTACTTTGGTGTCATTTATCACATAACTATTGGTAGGCAATTTAGACTTAACAAAGATATGGGGCACTTTCTTAATCCCTTTATCCAGGTTTACCAGAACTATGAATGGAGCTATCACAAACTGAATTAATTTATAATAAAGTTATCATTTAAGTCCTATTATACTGGTGTGACTTCCATGTGTGGGTTGCTTCTCTCATAGATACCCTGGGCAGGAAAATGGGTCAGAAACAGTATATTGTACAATATTGTAAAACCTAGGATCATCATTCTGTATAACAAGCTGTGGATATTGCCTTCTACAAATGTGGGAAAGAGAGGTTTGCTGACAAAATGACAATATTCAGGAAATAATTTAATATTTTTACTATCTAGCCATGGTATAAAGAAACATTTCCAAAATTCAAATGTATGCATTAATATAACTGACACAATGAGAGAAATGCAGATTCACAGTATAAACAGATCAATATTTTCATTAACAGAATTATTTTTCTCTCAATTCAATTAGTAGTAGTTTTTCCCTAATTTAAGCCATCCAGAATATGTTCTACCTTGAATTAATTTTGTATCTGCAATGAGCTATATTTTCAAGGTTCAGTTTTTTCCTGCATTCATATCAAGTTATTCAGACACCATTTGTTAAAACACCTTTTTTGGGGGCAGGGACATCACATCTCTACTTTATTTTTGTTGTTTACATCTAATTAACAAATTATGTATGCATAATATACAACATGATGTTTTGACATATGTAAATGTTATGGAATGGTTAAATGGAGCTAATTAACATATTTGGTACCTCATGTACATATCACTTTTTGTGTGTGGTGAAAGCATTTAAAATCTACTCCTTCAGCAATTTTCAGTTATACTATACATTGTTATTAATTATAGCAGCCATGTTGTCTAACAGATCTCTTGATTTATTTCTTTTGTCATGATGAAATTTTGAATCCTTTGACCAACACCTTCCAAGTCCTCCCCAAGACTACCAGTCCTTCACAATGACAATTCTATTCTGCTTCTATGAGTTCAACTTTTCTAGATTCCACATGTGAACTCACCTGGTATCAGTCTCTCTGTGCCAGACATTTCACTTAGCATAATGTCCCCAGGTTCATGAATGCTGTCAAAAATAGAACTTACTTTGTTGAAAAGGCTGAATAGTATTCTATTGAGTGTATGTAAACCACATTTTCTTAATTCACCTCTCTGTTGATGAACATTTAGATTGATTCCATATGTTGAATTCTGTGATTAATCTAATGTTGCATTAAATAAGGGGATGCAGATATTGATTTGAGATAGTGACTTTATTTGCTTTAGGTGTATACTCACAACTAGGGTTTTTGGATCATATGGTGGTTCTATTTTTAAGCATTGAGGAACCTCTGTGCTATTTCACATAATGGGTATAACAATATCTATTTCAACTAACAGTACAGAATGGTTCCCTTTTCTCCAAATACTTACCAACACCCAACACCTACTTTCTTTTGATTTTTGTTATAACAACCATTTTACAGGTATAAGATGGATTTAATTTGCATTTACCTAATGATTACTCATACTGACTTTTTATCCATATATTTTTTTCTCCATTTGTATGTCTTCCTTTGAGAAAAATCTATTTTGGTATTTTTCTTATTTTTTTGACATTTTAAAATTTGCTCTTTTTTGTTATTTATGACAGTAGAATATATTTTGAAATATTATACATCCCATTCTTGTGGTTGTAATGATGTGGAGTTTCACTGGTTGTGTATTTGTGTATGAACATAGAAAGCTTACCTCCAATTAATTCCACTGTCTTTCCCATTCCGATACACCTTCCTTTCCTTTCATTCTCCTTTGTCTAATCCAAAGAACTTCTATTCTTCATTCATCTCCTTATTGTGGGTTAGTATCTTCAGATACAGACAACATCTGACCTTTGTGGAATTGGCTTGTTTCACTTAGCATGATAGACTCCAGTTTCATCCTTTTAATGGCAAATGTCATATTTTCATTCTTCTTTATGGTTGAGTAATATTCCATTGTGTACATTACCACATTTTCTTTATCCATTCATCTGTTGTGGTGCACTTAGGTTGGTTCCATGGCTTAGCTATTGTGAGTAGAGCTACGATAAACATTGATGTGACTGTATCTCTGTAGTATGCTAATTTTAAGTCATTTGAATATATGCTGAGAAGTGGGATAACTGGTTAAATGGTAGTTCCATTCCAAGTTTTGTGAGGAATCTCCATGCTGATTTGTATAATGGTTGCACCAATTTCCAGTCCCACCAGCAATCTATGAGAGTACCTTTCCCCTACATCGTTGCCAACATTAATTGATGCTTGTATTCTTGATAATTACCCTCTGACTAGAGTGAGATGAAAAATACAGTAGTTTTAACTTGCATTTCTCTAATTGCTAGAGATGCTAGCTATTTGTTCATGTATTTGTTGGCCATCCATATTTCTTCTTCTGCATTGTGCCTGTTCAATTTCTTTGCCCATTTATTGATTGGATTATTTGATTTCTTGGTATTGGGTTTGTTGAGTTTCTTTATAACCTGGCAATTAATGCTTTTTCTGAGGAGCAGGTGGCAAACATTTTATGCCATTCTTTAGACTCTCTTTTCACATTCTTGATTAGTTCTTTTATTTTTAGTTTGATATTACTTCATGTATTTATTCTTAATTTTACTTCTTGCACTGTAAGAGTCTTGTTAAGGAAGTTGGTTCCTTAGTCGACCTGATGGAGAGTTGGGCCTACTTTTTCTTCTGGTTGGCAGAGGGTCTTTGAGTTTGAGTTTTGTGCGGGGTGAGAGATAGGGGTTTAATTTCATTTTGCTACATATGGATTTCCAGTTTTCCCAGCACCATTTTTGAAGAGGCTATCTTTTTTCCAATGTATGTTGATGGTAACTTTGTCTAGTTTGTGATAACTGTATGCATGTGGGTTTGTCTCTGTGTTTTCTATTCTGTTCCATTGGTTTTCATGTCTGTTTGGTGCCAGTACCATGCATTTTTATTACTGTAGCCCTGTAGTATATGTTTTTGTGATGCCTCCTGCTTCACTTTTCTTGATGAGAATTGCTTCATCATTTTTTTCATTCTTATTCCATTATCATATTGTTTCTGTTGTGGTGGTGATTTGTACTTGATATTGAATACAGGGATGTTTAACCACTGAGCCACATCCCCCGCCCTTTTTTATTTTATTTTTTTATGTTGAGTCAAGGTCTTGCTAAATTGCTGAGGGCCTTACTAAGTTGCTAAGGCTGGCCTTGAACTTCCAATCCTGCTTCAGCTTCCCCAGTGGCTGAGATTACAGGCATAAACTACCACACTTGCCTTTCATAATATGTTTACTATTGTTTTACTTCAAGAATTTCCACTAATTTTCTTCTTATTTCCCAAGACTATTTTGTTTTTTCTAAGTCTTCATTTTCATTTAAATTTTAGAATCAGATTGCCAATATCTACACAAATGAGTGCCGAAAATCTGCATTTTATTACACTGAATTTATAGATCATTTCATAGTGAATTGATATGTTAAAAATATTGAAAAAGCCTACTCACAAACATGGCAAATTTCTTTATATATATATATTTCTTTATATATCTTAGATTTTTTTCAATTTATCTTAATAATATTCTGTGTGTGTTCTCTTAAAATTTCATGAAGTTCACAGGCCCTGGGTTTGACTGAATACAATATTCTTAGCCATCATTTTGCTTCATTTTTAGGGATTTGATATTCCAAAACGAGTGCTCATGAACTTGCACCAGAGGTTATGAGTTTAGAGTTCATAGGTTTACAACAACCTGTTGAAACTATATGCCAAAATCTCTGTAAGGTCTTGAAAGGAATTATTCAGAGAGTGGGGGGAAAAGCAGCTCAAATAATCCAAAACTTCTTCAGAAAGCTTTATGATATTCATTTTGTTCTGTTCACAAGTGATAAGGGAAGAATATAGGTATAAAATGCAACAAAATTTGCAGCTCTGTTTTTAGAAGTACATTATTCCACCCAGTCACTTGGAAGGCTGAGGCAGGAGATAGTGAAGTTGAGGCCAACCTCAGCATCTTAGTGAGACCCTGTTTCAAAATAAAAATTGTAAAGGTCTGGGGATGTAGTTCAATGGTAAAGCAGCTCTGGGTTCATTCTCCAGTACCAAAACAGAAGAACAATAACAAAAAATAAACAACAAATAAAACATTATTCCAATGACCTGTCTCCCAGTTGGAAATATACCACTGCTTTCTGCATGTTTGCAATGGATGAATTCATTAAAACATGAGTTTTAGCAGTATTCTATATCACATAGGAAGCCATTTTTGTCTCAATTTAGTATGATAGCATTATCCATTGTATCTTTAAGATTTTAGAAGATACACTTTTTTATGCACAAATTAAGAATCATGCACATTTAAAATACATGTTTATATATGGCATTTTCATATATTTTAATAGAAATATCTTTGGATTAATATCCCTCTGACTATAATATCCCAAGACTATGATATTTGACTAAGTATTAAATAACCCAAGGCCATCAAATCTTAACAGTTGCCTTCAAATTCTTCAATCACAGCAGATATTTATCACAATCCAGGAAAGGAACCTTCGTGTGTCATATCTTCTAAAAAAATATTTTGTTTCAAACAAATGCATAGTTAACCTTGCATTTTATAGCATCTGACATAGGGAAAAAGTACTTAGGCTAAAAGGGATGCTGTCAGTGATGTCAATGCATGTTTGGAAAAAGGCCCTGAGATGTTGTTTCCTCAGTGTCCTGGTTAGGAATGCACCAATTCATTTCCTTAACAATTTAAGACTTAATGCTATTAATGAGAGAAGAATATGCTTAGGTAGTTTGACATCAGGTTTTTTTCTCACAGTGAAGACATAGAGTACCAAATAATTCTGAGAAGACAGGTGGTTTTGAGATTTCAGAAAAATAGATGTTATTAAGCATAACACACATGTACTCCATTCTCTTAAGTTACTTGTCAGCGGTGTCTACTGCATGCAAATTTCTGAAGGAAAAACTAATAAAGAAGTAAAGTATAGGAACTTTATTCTTTTAAATTTCTTTCTTTCTCATGTTTTAGGCAGCCACTGCCCCAGATACTCTGTGGAATGGAGTTACTTTAAGAAAAGTTGTGTCTTTAGGAACAATCCAACAAACTTCATAAAGACATTGGAGCTCACTGATAAAATTCCAAAGGAAATGCAATGGCACTGGGAACTTAGAAATACAAAAGACAAATAAATCTTTTTTTAAAAAGAGGTAAGTTTGAAGTACAAAATTGATGTGTGTAATTTTATCAGTTTTGATATATACACTTAAAAATGATTCTCATAATCAAGATGATAAATATTTTCATTACCTTTAACAATTTCCTTATACCCAAATTGTAACATGTTCCTTCCTTTACCCTATCTCTGGTTAATACATAGCCAAATTCTTGTAGATTGCATGATATGTAATTTTACATTACTTGAATCACAGAGTATATATTTTTATTTTCACTGACTTTTGTCATGTGGCAAAATGGTTTTGAGATTTATCCATATCAGTGTATGTATCAATAGATAATAATCCTTTGCTGAATTATATTTCATTATGCAGGTATATTGATATATCATATTTTATCCTTTACCTGTTGATGGCCTCTTGTTTCCAGTCATTAATTATTACAAAAAAACCTGTTATGAGCATTCATGTGCAAACCTTTGTATGGAACAGAGCTTGGTTTTTCTTTGGTAAATAGTGAAATTCTGGGTCAAATGGTAGCTAGGTCATGCATAAAAATCAAAACAAACAAATAAACAAAAAAACCTCTCAAATGGTTTTCAAATAAGTTGTATCATATATACAGCAGATATAAGTTGTTCATGTTCTCATCAAGGCTGATAAATGACTAATCTTTTTTTTTTCTTTGAGCATTTAAAAGGGCATGTAGTGTTTCTGGTGTATTATTTAAAAATTTTCTGATGGATAATTATGTTTGCATATTTTTCTATATTTACTGGGCATTTGGCATAGTCAATATTCATACTTTTCATTTTGTGAAGAATTTGTTAAAGAATTTCACCCACTTTTAAAATTAGTTTACTTGTCTTCTTATTGTGTACTTAAAAACACGTTAGATATTCTGAATGCGGTGCTTTTAATGATGACTATGTCATCTTTTATTTCCTTTCCTTGTCTCCTTATAACTCTGAACTCCATTATAGTTGTAGGTACAAAGTGATGAAAGCACATGTCACACCTTTTTCCAGTTTTAGAGGGAGTTAATTGAATACTTCACCTTTAAAACTATATTAGTTGTAGAATTTTTAGATGTTTTTATTGATTTGTACTATTTGTGTGTTTAAAATTCATATTGGAAAAATCATGACAACACCTTCCATATTAGCCCACTGATCTAAAATTTTTTTAAAAATTGTCTTGTTCTTTTTATCTTTCTCTTTTTTTATTCTGTTCTTAGGAGATTTCTTCATCTGTATCTTCCAACTGTTCAACTGAAATTTAAAACTAGTTTTTGCTTTTTTGGCTTTAATTCCCAAGAGTAGTTTTGTCCACATAATGTATTTTTTAAAAATACACTATCTGATTCTGTTTCATAAATGGAAACTCCAATATCTTTAAGTTTAGATCATTCCTCTTAGGCTAGCCAGATCCTCCAGAAAAGAATATTTCCAATAACCTCACCTTTGATAAATGGCTTGATCACTGCCATTCTAATACTTCAGGGAATGAAAAACTGATAGGGTCTTAGAATTCAGCATTTGTTGTGGATATTATCTGTTTTATCCTCTTCAGAAAAGAACCCAAAAATCTGTTTGGGTAGGAAACAGGGAATTCATTTGCTCAACAGCACGCATTGAGGAAAAGCAGCACCATGGATCTGACATTCTAGTATCTTAGACACATTTTCATGTGGTTCTCAGTATTTGGGCTCCTTCTTCATTATCTAATTACAGAAGTTATCTAGATAACATTTTGTAGTTAAGATTTTTGATAGTTTTGGATTTGACTGTTGGTCTCTAAAATAGTGGAGAGATTTTTTTATTGTTTTTTTTTTTTTTTTGTAACTTAAAAGATTGGGTGCTACTGAGTTTTTCCTATCCTTGTTCTTTTTCTAGGCTTATAGATTTGATAAACATATATCCTTATCACAGTGTTAACCATGTTTGAGACATGTATTAAAACACCCATGCTTGCTTAAACCTTGACCATAACTCAATAGACATCATATTACCAAATTACAAATTGGTGGTGACTATCGGCCTGTGTGAATTCGCATTTTCAATTAACTCCTTATGTTCTCCACTTAAATAAAAAGCAAATTGATTATTTTTGGAAAGTATTCCAGTTTAATACAATAATCTGCTAAGGTTTTATATCTCTGAAATTGTATTGGATTATGTGATTTATGATAGAAATAATCTCTTACAGGTTATCAAGAAAAGAACAGAGTCCCCAGATTAAACTTCGCCAAGGCATGGCAAAATATTTTAAAATCCTCATTCTTTACTGAATTCTCAAATACTTCTACAGTGGGCTGTGAATCACATTGTCATGAGATACCTTACTAGTGTTTTAAGCAGAGTTCTTTGTTATTCTGGATAAAGACTGGGACTTTTGACTAGTATTTAGACTGACTCGGCTCAAATGAGTTTTTACCAATAGGGAAGCACCCCAGGTAAATGATTGATTTCCAGTCTTGGCTAGAGGTTATATTTATCTACACCTATTTGAAAAACTAATGTGTCTGATGCTACTATGGCCTAATGCCTTAACTTTCCAACCCATATCCTGGAAATAAAATGCAAATGCTTTATGTGATGTAGGCAATTATGACATAATTATGGTCGTTGGTTTGGGAAATATGGACCTGTACTACTCTAAAAAGAAATGTATTACAGAACCCCTTAAAGTACCTCTTTAAAGTCAGTCTTCCATTTAACACTGAAAGGGAAATGCCAGTTTGTTGATCTTTTTCTGTTTAATGAGGATGGATTTTTATAGCAGTAAACAGATATAGGACACTACAAGAAAGACGATAATTAAACAAAATATTTTCATGGTAATTCCATTGACTTAACATTTATTGTGCATTTGAAGATATTATTTATATACCTGCTAAAACGGCAAATAACCTATCCTTAGAAGAGTATGTGGAGGTCAATTCCACATATCTCAGAATTACTCCTAATAATTCTGTGCAAGCAGAACTAACTCCAAGTAGAAAAGTATTTGAAAAAATGAGCTAAAATGTGAAACTTCTGCTCAAGTCTCAGAATAAAATCTTAATTCATCCACTGAATGAATATATATATATATATATATATATAGAGAGAGAGAGAGAGAGAGAGAGAGAGACACACACACATACACATAAGATAAGATCTTAATAAAAAATCTTAATAAAATCTTAATTTCATCCATTGAATGAATATATTTGTATCTGTATGTACACACACATACACAATAACAAATGAGGGAAATCACATGAACATTTAAGAGATACAAAATTTAAAAATATTCCTTTATTTAAGGACATAAATTTCTAAAGACACACAATGCATGCATAAATTAATGGAAAAATTATGTCCAACTTAAGACACATGGAAAAATGTCAGATTATAGCAGAATAATCATTCAAAATAATAAAAAATAGTTCAGTTAAAACCAAAAATATAATTAAATAAAATATCAATGATATACATATTCCAAATAAAAAATATTGATTTTGATCAAATAATCACATGAAAATACAACTACTAGAAAATACAACTACTATATATACCCTTGAAAATGCCTAAAAAATAGCAACACATTACATACAGAGAAATGACATTTCAAAAAATACTGGTTTTCTGATCAGAAACTCTGAAGGAAAAGGCACAAAGAACATCATTAATGTGAACTGTGAACTCAGTATTCTATGTCCAACAACCATATCCTTCTGGAGTAATGGCAACGTGAAGACATTGTCAGAGGAAATAAAACTAAATATTTGATACTAGGAGACTCATTGTTGCAGCAATGCTAAAGTAAATTTTCCAAGCTAAATGATTTGAAACTTGACTCTTTAGGAATGAAAGAAATGAATAAAAAGGAAAAAAAGTAGTACATATAAAAGACATTTGGCATGTTTACATATTAAAAAATATGTATCAAAGTATAAAGCAAAAATTATAGTTATATCTATATTTTAAATATGTAATATATGAGAAAACTATACCTTGCAGATGGATTGCAATGGATAGACAAACTTGTAAAGCTGATTTTTCTGCCTTTTACATGAAATGGTACAGTATTAGCTTTAATTAGACTGAAATGTAAAGTCTATGAACACTCTAAAAATAAAGAGCTATAGAAAAAAATCAATGAACAAATCAACAGAAAAAGTAAAAAAAAAGTAAAGCAGATAAAAACAACATAAAAAGAAAGAAAAATCATTCAAAAGTCATCAGGAAAGGGAAGCAAGTCTGAAACAGAACATAAATAATATAATTATTTGAAATAATAAAAAATACTCAAATAAAAAAATATAATTAAATAAAATATCAATGATATAGATATCCCAAATAAAAATATTGATTTAGATCAAATGATCATGAAAATACAACTACTAGAGAAATACAATTTATCACAAATGGACAGGAGTGGGGGAAATTCTGAATTTCTTATAAATGTTATTAGGCAAAGAAGAAAAAAACATTACTCTTACAATTTTAGTAAGATAAGGGAGAAGAATCACAGCATGACTCATTTTATTACAAAAACATAAGCAAACTTGAAAAGGACATTGCAAAAAAGGAAAAGTATGAACTAATATTCCTCATGAACATAAGTACAAAAGTCTTTAAGAAAATTTTAGCAAGTTGATTTCAATATTACATAAAAGAGATAATACATCATAAAATATTAGGAACTATCACTACAGTTACAAAGTTTATTCAATAAATGAAAATGTATTCATGTGCATCAACCATCAACTTAGACAACTGAGGGAAATCACATGAACATTCAATAGACACAAAAAATTTAAAATATTCTATTATTTAAGGACATGAATTTCTAAAGACACACAATGTATCCATAAACTAATGGAAAAATTATGTCCAATCTAAGACATATGGAAAAATGTCAGATTATAGCAGAAATTCTTTACAAATGTAGTCCATCAGATCTTAAAATGATTTTGGACCTTTTCAATTGAATTCTGAAATTAAAAGGACAGGAGAGTAATAGCTCTACAACTCTGAAGAAAAATTCCTCCACCACTGCAATACAGAAATGTATTTTGGCAGAGGTGAGAGAAGAAAGATTGAAGATGCTGCACTAGAAGCTTGCAGTGGCAGATGGTGTCAAGTTCACCCAATATATATGTAGAGTCCAAGGCATATGTGGAAGAAAGTGGAAGGACAAAGGCATAATCTCTCTTCTCCTGGATTTGAATGTTTGAATCTAACAGCAGGGAGAAAATGAACTTGGCCAAAATCGTTGAATGGAAACAATTTTTAGCCCAGAATTCCAAATCCATCCAAATGATTAAGCAGGTTCAGAGTAGAATAAGGACAGTTGTAAACACATGAGGGCCTAAGATATTTGCATTCTGTTATTTGGGCAAACGAGACATCTGGAAAATACCCTCTCACACTAGGGAATCAACTAGGACAGAGGGAGGTATGGGACTTAGAAAATAAGTATGGGGAATATAGGAGAGTTTTGTGGGGAATCACCATGATGACCGTAAAGAGGGATGTCAGGATGGAGCAAGTCCACCCCAGAAAGGAAAGACGCTGGATGAGAACTATGACAACATTTTATTGAATACTGACATGATTTCACCATGTTTTTATCAAACATTTATAGAGCTAACAAAATTATTCAAAATTTCACTCCACAAAAATAAGAAATTAGCTCTTACATAAGTATAAACTCCAATATGGCCTTTTATATAACTATAATTTTTTTATTTATGAGGTGCAAAGGAAGAAACAACCTGATGGTAGACCAGAAAGAAGAAATCCTTGAGCTTTAGGAATGAGAAGAATTCATCAGAGAAACAAAAGTAATTGACAGATCCATTTATTTCCACAAAAATATATTAATGTCGAATGCTTTCAATTGGCAATTTATGTTATACAGATATTAACGAAATGGTAACAAAAAGGCATCTATAAAATACAACAGTAGATTCCTTCTGTCTTCTTCCCCTCTTTAGAAGTGATTATTTCTACTTGGTAACTTCCAAATTGCTTCTAATATGATTTGATTTTGAAAACTGTGGACCTGATTTACTTTGATTAAAATATATATTCATAAAAAATAAATTTTAAGTCTGTAAATCTGTCCTCTATAATGGTTTCTTTGAATGCCATGAAAGCCACATTTTAGGGTAAGGAAACATACTATAACTGTGTTTTCTTCAGAGTGCCCATTTTTCCTTTAATTAGGAAGTGGTAAGTATTGGAAAGTTTGAAGACAAGATAGTGTATTAGCAAGAAGTGGCTTTTCTTACAGCTCTGTGACTTGGGACTTAAAGAGTGAGAAAATTACTTCTCTGTGAGGTGAGTGGAAGAAAGCACTCCACTGACACAGAAAACCTTGAAGACTGGGAAATTTGGGGTATATCAGACAAAGACAAAGAACAGAATTGGAGCTGAGCTCCTGGTGGGAGTGGGAAAGATTAGTAGACAAGGTCAGGAAAGTGCTGGGAAAGTCTTGATGTGGGGAATCCCAGGATCAGAAAGGCAACCTGCCCTGGGCCAACTCAGAGGCTATTTGGCCTGTTAAACTGGTGCATGAAAGTCACCTGGAACTACCTATTGTGCATGGGAAGACCAAGCTGGAGACATTTTGGTACCTCAGCAGCAGCAGTGCCAACTCAGACCAGAAACTTAGATCCCCAGGTTTGGGGCTGAATCCAGCAGATACCAACCTTAAGATCTAAACTGAGCCTAGCAAATCAGGAGAGTCTCTGGCATGGAGAATTTCTGGCATAGGGACCATTTTACCTGGGGGTAATATAGGCCATAGAGGTGGGAGAAAGCCCCTGCCTCCTACCACTCCCAAACCTGGCAGTGAAGGACCAGCAGTAGGCAGCAGCTGGAGAATCTGAACAGGCAAAGTGTGTACTCAGTGCTTGAAAACGGTAGTTGGGAAATCAGAAAAGGTAGTATCCCTGAACAACGAAACCTGTTAAGAACTGACTCCCCCTTCCCAGGAGTGGTGCCCTGGGGAGAGTAGTATGGCTCAGTGCTAGACGTGCATTGATTCATTAATGCCTGATAACTTCCCATGAAATAAAATACCTGAGGCAATACTAGACCAAATGTCCACCCCTGGGAGCTTCCCTTGCAGAAACTATTCTCACAGAACCCAGTGGCAACTATACCCTAGAAAAGAAGTCAAAAACATCTGCCACAGCTCCCTGCACCATCCTGCTGACCATGGAAGTGAGAAACAGAAAGATAGTTTGGCAGACAGTGTGCATATACTCTCATTGCCTATTAAGTTATTTTGTTTCTGTTTTTGTTTTGTTTTTGAATGTGTAGTGACTGATACATGATAGACATTTCTACATTTCTACAAATGTACAATTCTTTTTCCTTTTTCCTTTTTAGCATTTCTTGAAGGTATTTATTTTTCTGTACTCTGTTTTTGAGGGTTAGGAGTCTTGATTAGAATATTTTGGATTGATTTTCTATTTTCTCTTTCAAAACTTGTTTCCTTTTGTGTCTGTTTTTCCCTTTCTTCTTGCTAAAAGCCATACTCTATTGTTACCTTTTTCACTCTTTCTTTTATTTCCATTGTTTTCTTCTCCTTGCTCAACCTACATCCCCTCTGCATTTGCCCTATTCACCTCTTGAATCTACAAAACCATTTCTACCCCCCATCTCTTCTTTCCTCTTAAGGAAATCTATCTTCAACTAGAAAGTTACATATATTCATATCTCTTCATTTTTCTAATTGCTAGAAGTTTTTGAAGGCAGTTATTTTTTAGAGGTTCAGTATTTCAGGGACTAAGATGTTTGATTAGTATACGTCAAATTTGTTCTTGTATTCCTTTATTTCTATTTTTCAAATTTGTATTCTATGGATTTTTTCTTACACTTACTATTTCCCTTAACTCACTTTCTCTCTTTTCCTCTGCTAACAGCCAATCTCTATTAATTTCTCATTCACTCTTCTTTTAATTTTTTACTTCTATTTTCTCTCCTCCTTCCTTATAATCATCACTTCCTACATCACTTCTGTTGCATCCCTATTTACCACTTGAAATTGTAAACTCTTCTGTAAAGTTACTCTTTTTACCATGGGCAATAACTGATCACATCATTTCTGATTATTGTAATAATCAACATTGTAGAGGTCATAGCAAGGGATACTTGGTTTAATGCTATAAATTCTTTGCATTGGGTGTTGTTAAAATTTGTCTCCCCCTAAATGTTGAGATCCTGGACAACTTGAGGGATGCTACATGTCCACAGGGTTGAAACTCCACTGCCTCAAAACCAACTGTTAGACGGATAGATGCAGAAACAACATGAAAAAGCAAAGGAAGAAATCATCCTAAACAAACCAAAATACTTCAATAACAGAATCCATCAACACCACAGTGGAAGGAATGTCAGAGAAGGAGTTTAGAATGTTCATAGTTAAATTGATCTGTGAGGTAAAGGATGAGGTAAGAGAGAAAATATGGAGGAAAAGATCACATACATAAAAAGATAGATTTCTGAAAAAAATTAAGCATATATCCATGAAATGAAACAATTAATAAACCAAATAAAAAATTTAGGGAAAGAAAGATCAGCAGACTAGACCGCTTTGAAGAGTTTTAGACAATGAAAACAAAAAATATTATATTAAAAATAAAGTTGACCATGGAGAAAAAATGTTGAAAGACCATGAACAGAACTTCCAAGAAATATTTGATAACCTGAGAAGACCAAATTTAAGATTTATACAGATAAATCAAGGAGCTAGAGATGCAAATGAAAGGAATGCACAAAATTTTCAATGAAATAATGTCTGAAAATTTCCCAATCCTTAAGAATGAAATGGAAAATCAAATACAATGGTTTACAGGACCTGAAACATACAAAATTACAACAGACACACACCAAGGCACGTTATTATGAAAATGCCTAACATATAGAAAAAGGATAGAATTTTAAAGCCTGCCAGAGAAAAATGACCAGCCATATATAGAGAAAAACTAATCTGCATCTTAGCTGATTTTCCAGACTCTCAAAGCTAGGAGGTCTTGGAATAATATATACCAAGCTCTGAAAGAGAATGGATGCCAGCTCAAGAATACAATATACCCAGTAAAACTGCTTCAGAATTGATATCTTCCATGAAAAACAAAAGTTAAAAGAATTCACAACTAGAAAGCCTGCACTAAAAAACATACTCAATAAAATATTTACTCTTGAAGAAGAAATGAAAAATAAAAGATAAAATCAGGAAAGGGAGGAAATACACTAGAAAAATAGTCAATCAAAGCAGAAAATATTTAAAATTAAGTACCAGAAATAAGTCAAAGTGACAGGGAATAAAATCATTTTTCAACAATAACATTGAATATAAGTGACTGAAACTCATCAATCAAAAGACATAGACTGGCAGATGGGATTAAAAAACAAGATCCAACAATATTCTGTCTCTAAGAGAGTCACCTCATAGGCAAAGACATTCACAGACTGAAGGTAAAGGAATGAGAAGAAACACAATTCACATGGATCTTGTACACAAGCAGGGGTTTCTATCCTCAGATAAAGTGGCTTCAACCAAAAGTTAATCACAAGAGACAAAGAAAGCCATTTCATATGGCTTAAGGGAATTTACCTCAATTAAAATAACAATCATAAATATTTCTACCCCCAAAATGGAGCATCTGCATACATCAAAGAATGAAATAGACCACAACACAACAATACTGGGTGACTTTAACATGCCTCATTAATCACTGGATAATCCTCAAAGAAAAACTAAATAAAGAAGATAAGGAACTAAAAATAGAATTAATAATTTAGACTTGACAGATGTATATAAAAAAATTCATCCATTGATGACTGAATACACTTTCATCTCAGCAACACACAGATCCTTTTCTAAAACAGATGGTATCTTAGACCACAAAGCAACACTTACCAAATGCAAAATAAAATGGACATAATACCTTGCATGTATCAGATCATATTGGAATGAAATTACAAATCAACAATAAAATAAAATAAAATGCTACTCTAACACATGGAGACTAAAAAATATGCTATCAAATGACCAATGGATAGCTGAAGAAATCAGGGATGGAGTAAAAATATACTTAGAGGTAAATGAAAATACTGACACAACATAGCAAAAACTCTGGGACACTATGAGGCAGTTCTAAGAGGAAAGTTCATCACACTGAGCTCATTCAATAAAAGGAATAAATAGAAAATCATCAAATAAATAATATTTTATCTCAAAGCCCTAGAAAAACAAGAACAAATCAACACCAAAAGCAGAAGACAGGAAATAATTAAATCAGAGCCAAATTAATCAAATTGAAACCAAAAAGCAATTTAAAAAATCAACAAAACAGAAAGTTGGTTCTTTGGAAAAATAAATTAATAAGCCCTTATCCAACCTAATGAAGAGAATGAGAGAAAACACTAAAACCACTCAAATTTGTGATGAAAAGGAAACATTACTATAGACATTATGGAAATACAGATGATAATCTGAAACTACTTCGAAAATCTGTACTCCAATAAAATAACAAACTATGAAGACAAATTTCTAGAGACATGTATCTAACCAAATTGAATGAGGACGTAAAATTTAAACAGATTAATTTCAACCCATAAAATTGAAGACACCATGAAACTCCTGCCAACAAACAAAAACCCAGGACCAGAGAGATTCTCAGCCAAGTTCTACCAGAACTTCAAAGAAGAACTAACACCAATTCTTAAATTATTCCATGAAATAAAAGAAGGAGGGAATACTTCCAAACTCATTCTATAAAGCAAGTAGCACCTTACTACCAAAACCAGAGAAAGGCACATCACAGAAAGAAACATTTAGTCCAATATCCCTGAAGAACATAGATGCAAAAATTCTTAATAAAATACTGGAAAATCTCAGACACAAACAGATTATGAAGATACTGTACCATGATCAATTGAGGTTCATCCTAGGGATGCAGGGTTGGTTCAAAATACAAAAAATAAACAAACATAATAGATTGCATCAATAGATTAAAGAAAAGAATCACATGATTATCTCAATAGAAGCAGAAAAAGCATTTGACAAAATACAATATCCATTCATGTTCAAAATCCTGGAAAAACTAGGGATAGTAGGAACATACCTCAACACTGTAAAAGCAATATATGTTGAACCCAAGGCCAATGTTATTCTAAATCAAGAAAAATTGAAAGCATTTCCACAAAGAACTGTAAAAAGACAGGGATGCCCTATTTCACCACTTTTGTTCAAAATATTCCTTGAAACCCTTGCCAGAGCAATTAGACACAAGAAAGAAATTAAACGGATACTAATAGGAGAAGACCTCAAACTATCCCTATTTCCCAATTACATGATTCTATATTTAGAAGACCCAAAAACCTTTACCATAGAACTTCTAGACTCATAAATGATTTCAGCAATGTAGCAGAACATAAAATTAACACTCATAAATCTCTTGCATTCCTTTACACCAATGATGAACCAGGTAATACAGAAATCAGGAAAACTATCCCATTCACAGTAGCCTCAAAAAGAAAAATACTCAATCTAACAAAAGTGTTGAAAAAACCACTACATTGAAAACTAGAGGACACTAAAGAAAGACATTGAAGAATAACTTTGAGGATGAAAACATCTTCCATATTCTTGAATAGGCAAAATTAATATTGTCAAAATGGCCATACCACCAAAAGTCATATGGAGATTTAGTGAAATTCCTATTAAAATTCCAATGACATTCTTCATAGAAATAGAAAAAAGTCATGAAATTCATTTGGAAAATTAGGAGGCCCAGTATAGCCAAAGCAATACTTATCAAGAAAAGTGCATCACAGTGAATACCTGACTTTAAATTGTACTCCAGAGCTCTATCAACAAAAATGGCATGGTATTGGTACCAACATAGACTTGAAGACTATTGGTACAAAGTAGAGGACACAGACATAGACAAATTCACATAGATACAGTTATCTCATACAAGACAAAGGCACCTGGAGGAAAGATAGCCTCTTCAACAAATGGTACTAGTAAAACTGGAAATCCATATGTGGCAAAATGAAATTAAACTACTCTCTCTCACCCTGCACAAAACTCATACTCAAAGACCCTGTGCCAATCAGAAGAGAAAAAGTCAACCTAACTCTCCATCATGTCAGCCTAGGAACCTAATTCCTCAACAAGTCTCCTACACTACAAGAAGTAAAATAAAGAATACATACACCATATGATATCAAACTGAAAAACCTCTTCACAGAAAAGGAACCAATCAGGTATATGACAAAAGAGCCTACAGAATGGGTGAAAATCTTTGCTGCCTACTACTCAGAGAGACCATTAATCATCAGGATATAAAGGAACTAAAAAAAACTTAACACCAAAAATCAAATGACACATCAGTAAATTGGCAAAGGAATTAGACACTTCACAGACAAAGAAATATGAATGGTCAACAAATATATGAACAAATATTTAACATCTCTAGCAATTAGACAAATGCAAATTAGAACCACAATGATATTTCAACTCATTCTAGTCAAAATGGCAATTATCAAGAATATAAGTATCAATAAATGTTGACATAGGGGAGAAGTTCACTCCTACATTGCTGATGGAACTGCAAATTGGTGCAACCAGTATACAAAGCAGTATGGAGATTCCTCAGACAACTTGGAATGCAACCACCATTTGACCCAGCTATCCCACTCCTCAGCATGTACCCAAAGGACTTAAAATCAGCATACTACAGTGATACAGCCACATCAATGTTTATAGCAGCTCAATTCATAATAGCTAAGCTATGTAACCAACCTAGGTGTCCTTCAGCAGATGAATGTATCAAGAAAATGTGATAAACATATGCAATGGAATATTACTCAGTCATAAAGAGGAATGAAATTATGGCCAGTAAATCAATGGGACCAAGGCAGATTGTCCTCTTTGATATGTGGGGACTTACACATAATAAGGTTGGGGAAGGAAAGAATAGAAGTTCACTGCATCAGACAAAGGGCAGTACGAGTAA
The DNA here is from genome assembly GCA_020662805.1 of Glaucomys volans. NCBI lineage: Eukaryota > Metazoa > Chordata > Mammalia > Rodentia > Sciuridae > Glaucomys > Glaucomys volans. The sequence goes on along the minus strand of JAJEJO010002486.1, from coordinate 248,649 downwards.
GGGAGGGGTATCAGAATAGGAAAGACAGTAGAAGGAATGGGACAATACTTTCCTATGTTCATATATGAATACACAACCAGTGAAACTCCACATTATGTACAACCGCAAGAATGGGATCCTAATTAGAATAAGTTATACTCCACGTATGTATAATGTGTCATTATATACTCTACTATCATGTATATCTAGGTAGAACAATAAAATGATTGAAGTCATTATTTTAGAAATTCAGCATTTTCAATCCTGCCTTCCTGTTTTGAACCATTCTCCTCTTCTGTGTCTTGCCAAAAAATATGTCATACTTTTAGTGCTATATTGGTAGAGTATGTATAGTCTTACAAAATAGATTGATCAAAACTATTCCTACTTTTTCTAGAAGCCTTTTCACCCTTGATAATATCTGCTTTACATTTACTTTATTTTTCTGTTTTCTTTTTTACATCTTTCTCTTCTTTCCTCTGCACCTCTTTCCACAACTCTGCATTTCTTGTTAGCCAGTTCTCTTTGCATTGACCCAGAATGTTTCTATTGATTTCCCTTCAAAGTCCCTTGTTTATTTTCTTTTTTCCCTTACTCTGGAATTTTTGTTTTTTTGGTTGTTTGTTTTTTGTTTTCCTGCTGTCTGAACCCAGGGTCTTGCACATATTAAACATCTAAACATGTGTTCTCCCATGATGCCACTCCCCCAGCCTCAAATCCAGGGGTTTTATGATGTATTCGATCTTTAAGTATGAATGGGCTTCAGGAGGATGCAAGGATATGCTCAGCATCAGTGCAAATTACATGTGCTGAATTTGGTTTTCTCTTAGTAGAGTGTCCCTAAAGTCTTGAAGAAACAAATAATAACCAGAAAATTTTCAGGAAACCTTCTAGAATCACTCCTGTTCCTCTCTTTCTATCTACTCTTTTGATCAAGGTATACTACCTTTGAAAAGCTACAACCGCTCCTCCCATTTTCCTTTCCAGACTTTCTAGTTGCGCTTGTGAAAGGCATGAAACCTTTATCCTTACAGCACTTCTTTGCAGAGGCAGGAAAGTGTGCTTCCTGGCAGTGTCACAGAGGAAAAAACAATCCACCAATCTTGAGAATCGATGCTCAGTGATCTCAGGAACAAGAACTTGTAGGAGGCTTCACTTCTAAGCACTCACAGTTGTTGTAATATATCAAGAATGAAACATCTTCTGCTGTTTTCCAGTTGATTTGTTGGCGTTTATTTTTGTTCCTGTTGTTTGTTTTGTTTTTGTGCTGGGATTGAGCCCATGGCCTTGGGCATGCTGGACAAATGCTTCCTAGACCTTAATCTTAATTTAAAAGAAAAAGCAGGTATCTTACAATTTTTAACCTGCTTTTCTACATTAACTGCAGATATGAAGACATTTGAGGGAAAGTTGGCCATTCTTCCACTATAAGTTCTCTGAAATGGACCATGTTATAAGATGTTTCCTTCTCTCTCCTTGATCATGACATTTTCTCTGTTTTGCTGTTTTTCCTCGGTAGATTTTGACTCTCAAAAACTATAATTAGGTAATTAAAAGACAACTTAAATTACCATTAGAATGCAATAGTCCCTCATTCAATTGTACTCCAGAGTTTCCTTTTTCCAGTTCCATACACAATGCATTGTCACAGATATGTGAAACTTTTGGTAGAGACTGTGTCTAATTATTCTTCATATGCCCCAGTGTCTACAAGTACAGACAATTTGTAGGCATTCAGAGTACATAAATAAATAAATAGATGAGGCAATCAATAAATTCTTAAGCTCAAATTAGTATTTACTTGACTTGTAACCAAAAATAAATTAAAGCCTACTATTTCCTTTTATGAGATGTAGTATCTGAATTACCTTACATAGATGTTAGGTCAATCTGAAAGCAATAGTTTCTCCCTATCCACACACATGTGCAATGAAAAAGTTATGAAAATCTCTCAATAAACTAATTTAACTTACTTTAGCTTTTTTGCAAGAATCAACTTTTGGAACTCTACTATAATTTTGCTTCCCCAGAAGGGAAGTATTTCATAGAAACCCTTAAGCCATTCTGAGAAATCATGGATCAACTAAAAAACTAAATTCTATTTTGTTTTTAGCAACATAAAATTTGTATAAACACAATCCTGAATAATATTTATCTTTTTACTTAACAATTCCAACCAATTAACCATATACAAAATGTAAATCATAAACTAAAAAGTTGCAAATCTCCACATCTAACTCCTCCATACAAACTGATAAAGGTACTAGAAACTTTTCGTTGTCATTTGCACTTAAAAGGTTAGTAGAGAGCAGCTGACATTCTGACACACTCTCAAGAGTTTTATTCTTGACTCTAAGCAATTAAACTGAAATGGTCAACATGTAAAGAGTAAAAGCAATTTAAGAGTGATATTCCATCCACTATATTTGAGAAAAATTAAAAGACCTTGAAAATAGCATTGAATAGAATTTAATAACCAGATATCCTAAATCAAAAAGAGGAAAGCAACGGAAGTCTATGTTACTATCACCAGTTATCAAGAAATTCCACTAATGTTCACACTTGGCTGAGAAAGAATTAGAGAGGTTTACCATAATATTTGAATTGGGTTTGCTAATTCAAAGAAAAAAACAAAATGAAAAGTGAATTTTATTTGGAAGCATGTTGTGTAATGGAGCCCCCCTGAGAAACAAATATCACAGAATCACAGAGAGGAAGAGGAGATGCTCTAACATTGGTCATCAGACTTTTTCCATCTCTGCTTTCACATTGCTTTCAGGGTTTGACCTTATGAGACTCTATTTGCTTTCTGCTGTGAGGTATGGGCATACGGCTGGCAAGGTACTATCAATGTTCTTTTTTGAATTATCAAAAATGACAATTTTTTCTTAGTCTTTCCTATGCTCATTATCCATGTCTTCAAAACTAAACCTCCTAATACAAATAAAATGTCTTCTCATGTTTAGACCTTGAGAAAGTATACATTAACTAGAGACTGAAAATCATCCCTAGTGAAGAGGTTTTGCTGGCTCTATAGATGTTGCTTGCAAAAAAAAATGTAATAGCCAATTGGGTGGTTCTGATTTCTGCAGATTTTGGAAATAGGTGTGTGATGCAATCTCTTTAGACTGCAATTTATTGAAAAGAACAAATGCTCTGGAATCAGAGTTTTGTTCACATCTAAGGACTACCACTTACAAGTTTTAGAGAATTATTAAATACTTCTAAACTGCAGTTGTCTCATCTCAAAAATCACAGACATTATAGCTAAATCATAGTGCTCTTTGAAGGAGTTTAAACATAGAAATGGGTACAGTATATACCAGGGGATTGAGACTTTCTTTTCTTTTTAAAAATTATTATCAGCATATCTCTTGTTGGTAGAAGTCATTTGCTTTCTGATACCCCATAAACCAACCAGTCATAGATCCACAATTACTCTAAGACTGTACCATAAAACTATAATCATGTGAGCCACACACATGGACACACATATACACATGCATATTCACATGTTGATGCAGGAAATATGAAATTGTTTATCTCATCCTCAGAAGCAGACATTAGTATTCTAGTCAAGAAAAAGGTAGATGCTTTCTCACAGACTCTTAGTGTCTTGGGGAATGTGTTGCTGCCATTAAAATCACACCACTGATCAACCAAAAGATTTAACCTAGAAAATCATTTGCATAGATCAGTTTGACCAGGAGTTCAGCAATTTCTAGAAACTTGATGCATTGAACCTTCTAATTCAATAAACACAAGTAGGATTCATTTAAAAAGAACATGGCTCTCTTTACTGTCAGATGCTTCTGGAAAAATAAATGCTCTTGACTGAAATCTGAAGTGAAGAGTCTTATTTCAGGCCATTTTTTCCCCCCTGGAGTAAAGAAACCTGTATAAAATAAGAAGCTAAAAAGTGTAATTAAAATCACAATTGTGCTGTGACTACCAGATATCTTAATTTGGAGTAAAGTTGGGAAATTTTCTTTTGGGAATATTATTGTACTGACCTTTTATTCTGAGAAACATGATTATTGTAAGGTACATTACATTGTTAAACAAGTATTTTCAAGTATTTCAATATTAATCTTTTTGCAATGTATAGAAACTGGAGTTAAGGGTAGATTTGTTACAAATAATTTCTAAGATAGCACTTTGTCATTGAATAAGAATGCAGAGACCAAATTAGGATTCTTTATTTTTGTCTTTCTTATTAAACATATCGAAATGTACTCAAGAAACCTCATTTTGATCTTACTTATAAGCTATTTAAGAGTACATAAGTGAAAGAAAGACAATAGCATGATAATATCATTCACCATGTGAAATATCTAAGATCTAGTGCAGATGACATGGAAATATTTTCTATAAACTATAGAGAGGAGCTAAAAAAGTCTTCATTTCTAGCCAGGACGATAAACAGGAGTTCACAAAGCTTTTATACAACATAATAGACTAACAAATGCTTGTATTGCTTATGCATTCAAAATGATTGAAAGAAAATATAACTAAGTTTATTTTATTATTTTATTTTATTTTTTAATTCTTTTTTTAATTTTCACAGACTGCATTTTGATTCATTATGCACAAATGGTGTGCAACTTTTCATTTCTATGGTGGTACACGATGTAGATTCATACCATTCATGTAACAGTAATTTTAAATTCCACTATTGATTAAAGGTTTTTATTTTTCATAAATTTAGAAAATTATCAGGATTAATTAGAAGGAAAATAACACTTGAATGCTATCAATATTGTTTCAATTCTTGAATTTTGCTAATAACTCTTAAGTAGAATAAAATACTGAAAATTAAAATATATATATTGAGGATGAACTGTGACAACCTTTTAAATTTTTGCATCTTTTCAGATAAAAATCTATATGTTTCCACATAAAATTGTACTTCTGCGGCCAAGATTTTGGTATGTTGCCTGGGACAGAAAAGGATTGTAATACATTATCAAGCATTCCTTTTATGGCTGTGCTGCCAATTTATAAAATGGATAACAATTACTTGGTGTAGTGTTTAACAGTATTTACAAACCATGTAAATTATGTCCTATGTGATTCTGAGTCAACCTATTGTTCTGAAATTGATAGATGAATGCTTACCTTATTAAAAAGTTTTTAAATGCACAATTCTTGTATCTTTAAACAAAGAAGTGCTTTAACCTCATTGAGTTTTTTTTTTTAATTTTGGTGCTTTTAACACATATCCATTGGTTCAAAATGTTGAACTGATTTCTTAATGTAGTTTGTAGTTGATGGTGTTGAAGAACTGGAGTATGATAGCTGCAGAATATAGAGTATCATTGAATTTTAATATATAAGTTCATATATAAACTTATATGCAAATATATAGTGCTAAATCTGATTTTCGCCTTTAAAAGAACATAATGGAATTGAAAAGTGTGCTTGCCTGTGTGAGAGTGTGTTTAAGAGAGCTTTGAGGGAAAGTGCCAGGATGTCACTATTTTTAGATTAAGCCCAAATGAATGATTGGAAGATGTGTGGAACCCCCTCCATATAAGAAAAAGAAATAAACAAAAACAAAAAACAAACTCAGATTCAGATCTGTTCCTGTGAACCAGGACTCTGTCATTAAAGGGAAGACATTTCAAGACACCATTTGTTGAGAGTTTACTGTCATTTTTTCTTCAATGGTCCTATGCATTTTGCTTGTATAACTTCAAAATGATTTTAGAACAAATTTTCACATATATTTGTTTTGACAGTTAAAATAATTCTCTTTTAATTTAGTTGTGAAGGACATAATTTTCAGCACATTACAAATACAGACTTCGTAAAATGTAACTCCTGCTTCATTATTTTAAATGTAGGTCAATAAGATGTAAATACCATAAAGATTTGGTACCCCAAATCTTCAGTTATAAGCAGGCTACATGCCCATAGTAGAGATATTTTTAAACTATATCACCCACAAAATTTTATCTTAAGTAAATATATATGCATTTTGTCTTTGAAAGTCTTGTATTAATATTAAAGCATAATTTTGTTTAAATTATAGTATATTTTTATCTTTCATAATGATTAGGTCTATACTGCACCCAGAAGTCCAAATATTTGTAATGATCTAGTTTTCAGTGGCTTATGGTTTCTGTGGTCTCAGGACATAAATGACCAGCTCCATTGTTTTTTGTCCGGAGTGAGGCAGAACATCATAAGGAAAGTGCCCAGCAGAGGAAAGTGCTTACCTCAAGATATTGTCAGAAAACAGAAGGGTCAGGAAGTGGCAACAGGAAATGTCCCCAGTGACTGCCCCTCCCTCATCCAGCCACATCCCACCTCTCTACAGTTACCACCTAGTCAGTCCATTCAAACTAGGATGGACTATTTTGGTTAGAATTCTCATAATCTAATCATTTTACCTCTGAATACTCCTGCATTGACAGGACCTTTTAAGGGTCCCATCACACTCAAACCATCACATTATGCCCCTAGCCCCCAAAACTCATTTCCATCTCACAATAGAAAAGCAAAAAAGTTACGCTTTAATAGTAATTAAAAGGCATGTAAGAAAAAAATGCACATTTATTTAATTAGGTTATAATTTTGTGAGTGATATAGTTTGAAAATATTTCTGCTTCACCTCCAAGAACATTGCCCAAAGGTTGAAGTGCAAAATCTCATCAGAGACTCAAGGCAAACTCTTGGCTATGAGACCCTGTAACAATCAAAAGCAAGTTACATATATCCAACATAGTGTTGTGTAGATTAAACATTCCCATTCCAAATAGCAAGAAGTGGGCATAGAAAGAAAGGATGGCCAAAGCAAGACCTAAGTACAGCAAGGCAAACGATTTGTGTAACTCCTCCTATAGTACCTAGAAACCTTGGCTTGAGATATAATTTCCAAAGGACTTGAATAACCCTGCCCCTTGGGCTTTGATGATTGCAGTATTCATATGCTCTTTTTAGTCTGGTTCTCCCCACAGTCAGCAGGGTCTTTGATAAACAGTATATGTGTTGTCCTCTCTTAGTTCCTGGGGTCTCTATTCTAGCTTTGGCTTTATTTTCACAGTTTCACACATCACTCTTTCAGAGGTAGCCACAGGGGTTCTGACCCTGCTACACTTGGCCTGGGAAGGTCTCCCAAGTCTTCCTTTGAAATATCAGTAGAAGATTCTGTCATTCCTTCACTTGAGCATCTTGAATTTCTGAAAACCAGTGCTATGTGAATGATGTCAAAGTCTGCCTCTAGCTAGAGCAGTACCTGCCTGCCTCCCCCAGAGTCACATTGCAGCAGTCTCTCAGAGCCTGTAGGGCTCAGTATGGTGAAATAACTTCCTAGGTCCTCCTGTGTGAACTCCGTGTCCCTATGTTCTCTTTTTAAAGGAATTTTCTCTTTTATACCCTGGAGCCTCTAATGGGTGTGATCTTGGAAAGTCCTTAGGTGTTCTTGAGGCATCTTGCCTATTGGTTCTGTATAAACTATTCAGCATCTCTTTAGGATCTATATTCTCTTCAACAAGCACTTCCTTGGTTCCAGTTTTCCATTCACCTTTCTGGTCAAACCGTAAGCTTATAAAATATTTTAGTCCTGATTTTGCTTCCAATTTTCAGCCAACAATATTCTTGTCACTGACTAAATGCTGTGATGTCTGGAAATTTCCTCTGCCAGATTTAATTAGCCCATCACCTTTAAATCAATCTCACACAAAGTCTCAAGACATGGGAAAAATGTAACCAAGTTCTTTCCCAAGTTATAAAATAACACGAATAGCCCATAGTACAAAACACAACAGTGTTCCATTTCTCTCAAAAACCTCATGAGCACAGTTCACATTCCTATTGTCATTTTGGTCTTCTGAGTTGCTACCAGAATTGCCCATTAAGCTCTACATTTTTTTAGTTTGCATCTCTAAACTTTTCAAAATTCCTCCTTCAAAGTAGCTTGAAAGATTTCTGAACCACATGGTCAGGGTTCACACAACAACAATCCCAATTCTCAGTGCTAATTTCTGTTTTATTTGGGTTTTTGTCACTGTGACCAAAATACTTGGCAGAAACAACTTAAAGGAGGAAAAGTTTATTTAGGTTCCAATAGATAGAGAGACGATTCCATTGCTCTGGGTCCAAAGCGAAGCAACATGTCACGGGTGAAAGGCCCAGGGGAGGAGAGCTGCTCAGCTCATAAGAGGTTTAAGAAACAGAGAGTGAGAGTTACAGGGGAAGGGACCACAGGAAAGATGCATTTTTCCAGAACACACCCGGCATGACCCACCCCTCCAGTCATATCTCACCCGACTATAGTCACTACCCAGTCAATCCATTCAAACTAGGCTGGACTAGTTTGAGGTTTTGATTCTCATAATCTAATCATTTACCTCTGAATAATACTGCATTAACAGGAGCTTTTGAAGGACACCTCGTATCTAAACAATAATGTGATTTTTTTGATTCTTTTCTTTCTCAACAGATATCCCACATGTTTTGTCTGTACCTTTAAATTATATCTAAAATATTATTTTACAAAGATACCATCCTGCCCCAAGCCACCATCATCTATTGAATGAAATGACCCGAATCATTTAGGCTTAGTGTAAAAAAGAAAAGCAATCTTTTAAAGCCCAATCATTTGCATCAATAAATATTTGTTCTCACTAATATTCCAGTGACTAGGGTTCCCTTGGCTCTGTTAGGCTCTGCTGAACACTCTGCCCTCTTTTGGCTTGTTGGGATGCACCTGGGCTTGTGATTCACAATTTTAATTTTCATATCAAGCAAGAAGGAGCAGCTGCTGTCTGTGGCCTGCTGGTTTGATGCAAGATGAGAGGGCAGAGTGGGGGATGGTGGACAACGAAAATATGACAAAAGTCACATCTGCTCATGTTGCGAAAGCTACAGTCAATGCCATGCAGTGGTAGATATTTTATTTACCAGAAGAAATGAGAAAAGCAGACAGTGATAAAATACACATGAATGAATAACACCAGTCACCAGTTTCCCCAGAACGGAATCTTTGCCGTTACCCTCCACATATATAAGGAGTTTTTCCCCTTAAAATAGTATCTAAATGATCCTGTTAAAATAAAGTTAGATTATATCATTCCTCTGCCTAAAATTTCCCAGGGACCTTTAAATGATTACGAGTAAAATATAAAGTCTCTATGTTGTTCTACAGGGTGCCAGGGAACTGAGTGTCCTACTTTCCTCACCTTTGCTGTCATTGCAAAATGTCCCCCTTTTTAGTTTTGGAGTGCACCAGGCACATCCCCTCTCTTTGCTGTGGTCATTTCCTGTATGTTCTTGTGGCTTCTCCCTCACCTTGTTATGTAAGCATCTACTTCTCAGGGAGACCGATTCCCTATTTTATCTGAAATTTTAATCCTGTCTCACAACTCTCTTTAGCTCAATTTGTGGTTTTTTTCTTCTTAACTCTTCAAAATGTTTTTGTTTCACACATCAAAAATCACTGGTGAAGAGGATGAGCACCTCTCAGTAGTCTCCCCGAGTGAGTACAAGGGGTAGCTGTGGTTTCCTGAAAGAAAACTAACATGGGCTAAGGGAAGCCTGGCTGGATGCCTTTCAACAAAAGATCTGGAAACTTCATTAAGTTCTTTTATGCTCAAATAGTTCTAATCCCTCATAAAGGACAATACAATTATGTACAAGTAATTTTTTTTCTGAAAATGAGAATTATAATAACAATGACAGAAATGTTCAATACTTGACCTTAATAAAAGTTTTATTTATTGATTTTATTTGTTTTACTGTACAGGAGCGTATATAGACTAAAACCATGGCCTAAGGAGGTCTACGTGGCTCATGTGATGTGGGGCTTACTAGCGTGGAGGGGCAAGAGCAAAGGCCAGCTCAGCTCCTAACTGCAGGATGTCCCTCTGCTCCCCTAGGCTGTGTGCCCAGGGAGCTTTGACTGCAACAGACTCCTGGTGAGACTCCCTCTCCTGGAAGATGGCCTCATTCTCCTGGGAGATGTCACCTGGGAGGGAGTTGTGAAGTCAGCGGGGCTGGATTACAGGATGAGGAAACAGATAAGGAAGATGCCACCAAAGCGACTTTATCTGAGACACAGGAACAGCAAGTAAAGTGAGCACTTTGAAGTTAGAGGCAAGCATTTTTCTACGAGAGCACTGTGTTGAAATTCATAAGAAACTCTTTTAAACAGCTGAGCTGGATCATGTAATTCAGTTAATCAAAATTTTTTTGTGTTAAATATTAATAGCAAATCACTGTTCAGGAACATCAAAGCTGCTGTTCACTGAAAAGCGATATTCCAAAAGCAATCATCCTATCTCACTGCCGATGAATTTATATATTTATATCTCTGTCCTTGCTTCTATTTCCCGTGTTCTATTTTCCTCCCTCGCAGTCAGAGCTTCTAGCTTTCCACAGAGAATTCATGCTTTGTCAGATGGTGCTTCTTGAAACAACATTTTAGGATCCAGATTCTCTTTGAATTCTTTACTAAACTTCAATTACCATGAATGCAAAAATGAAGTCTGTATTTCTTCTCTATAATAATCCCAGCACCAGGCAGAGACATTCAATAATTATGAAAGAAAATAAATGCTAGCTACACGGGAGGCTGAGGCAGGAGGATTGAAAGTTTGAGGCCAGCCTGGGAAACTTAGAGAAATACTTTCTCAAAATAAAATTAAAAATAGGAGGTAGGGGATATAGCTCAGTGGTACAGTACTTGCCTATCATGCACAGGGCAATGGGTTCAATCTCCAGTACAAAAACAAAACAAAACAAAACAAAAGGAAAAAGAAAAAAAATAATCATGGACAATCAAGAAAACTTTGTCAACAATTGAAAAATTCTGATTCAAAGATTTCTTCCTTCAAGGTATATACTGTAGGCAGGATTTCCTCATTGTCTCAAAAATAAATTAAAGAAAGTTAGTTCCTTAAAATGGTGATTAATATTTTTAAAAGACAGTTTGAAATATTGAGATACTGAATAAAATTCAATAAACAGGAAAAAAACGAATAAATGAAGTATATAATGGATAAGGACAATTTAACTTTTCAATGTTTCATTCCTGGGAATCTATTAAATAAAATGATTGAAGTAATTCCACATAAATTGCACTACCTGATATATTTTATCTATCACTGTAGAAAATATGTTTACAAAATTCAGTGTCCTCTTTATTGAATTTAACCCAAAAAATCAGTAAAGTGGGAATCACATTCATTATACCAAGTTTGGGAGGGAAATAATTTTCATTCTAATACTATGTATAGCACACTCAACATTTTAATGTGTGTAATTGGTGTATTGATCTGAGAAAAGAAACTTAGACAAAAAAATGCACTGAAACAAAATGTCAAATAATTCCTTTATGCTAAATTATTTGTTGTTGGTCTTACAAAGATACACAAAGAAATAGAAAACTCCATGTATCTTCTAAGAGTGACCCCTTAGAACAAAACTGCAGGGACGATGGTGACTCTGCAGAGATGATAGTGATAGGGGTGTGTGTGTGTGTGTGTGTGTGTTGCGCACAAGGGAAACACAGCACCTTGAATCTTATCAAGTTTAAAATTGAAATTATTTGTTACAAAATTACAATATGATCAGGAAAAAAAAAAAGACCTTCTTAACATTCTAGCCAAGGTCTCTCTAGCAGAAAACTAATGTTCTAACAAGAAGGGAGGTAAGAGGATATCTGTGGATTCCCACTCACTTGAAATTTAATTTGCATCCCCCAGCCTCGCTCAATAGCTGTGCTTTGTTAACACTGTCTGCTCAGCCCTGATGACTCTGGGTAACTGGAATATGTTGTTAACTGAACTGCTGGAAGTCCTAGTGCTTGCAGCTCATGCATTCTCAGAACTGCACAGTATGAGCACAGCAGGTGTAAAGTAAAAGCAATAATAAAAAATTGAGCAGATCTTAAGTGCTATGATTATTACTGCAGGCCAGTTTTTATCATCCCCTTTGAAAGTCTACTTCTTGAATTTCCTGTGTCTAAAAGTATCGATAGCACCATTAGACTTACATTTTCTTTCTTAGTGATGGGAACTACATGCGATATTAAAAAAAAAAAAAAAAAAAAAAAAAAAAAAAGCAAGTAACATTGGAAAAGACTTGTCTATGGAGGGTTGACAACTTAATCTACAAATGAAATAAAAGATCCTGAAAAATTTTTCTCCAATAACCTAATAATAACTAAGTAACAAAAGTCAACCGAGGAATAACTGAGATTTTGAACATCAGCTTTCCTCTGGACTGTACCCATTGATCAGTTTACAAAGCCAAAGGTGAGAATGATTTTTTTTTTAGAGATACAAACATTGAGTAGCACAAAGGTTTTTCACTGATAGTTGTAGAGTAAAAGGATGATAATCAAATTCTAATTTCAGAAGACATTATGCAAGCGTGTGGTTTGATAATAGAGTAGATGAATCTGTTTCTTTACCTATGTAGGATCTCAGATAGACATATAGTTTATTAAAGTTTATAGTTTATAGTTTATTAATATATATATATTATACATATAACTATATGTAATAAACATATAGTTTATTACAGTGTTTATTAAAACACCTGTAAACACGGTTCAAAAGTGAGTTTATCTGAATTGACCATCAGATTACTTTAAGAAAATAATCCATCTTCCTTATTTGCAACAGAAATATTTTCACAGATGAAGGTTAGAATCTTTGTCTTCTTTAGCAATGTGTAAGAGAGGAAGGTTTTGCACACTCTGAAATAGAAATCCTATGCACAACAGAAGTGTTTTTCTGGATGTCCACACTGATATATGGTCATATCACCATAGGATTGTGATCTAGACTTCTCTTTTCCTTACATCGGGGGTGTGATCCATCAGCACATGCTGTCCGCAGTAGCATTAAAATACACTGAGAACTAAATCACTGCTCACCCCTCTATCACTATGACTGAGGTCCAGGCTACCAGGAGCATCTCCTACTGCGAGGTCTCACTTGGTGGCTGCCTCAGCCTCCTAATTGATGACTGCTTTTGCAACATTTTGATCTCTTTGAACAGAACATAACAGTAATAAGATTAGTTCATGGCAGTTCTGCTGCTGGTGGTCTCCATATGCCCACATGTCTCCTCTCATACCTTAACGCTTGCCTTTCAGCCGCTCGGCTCCAGGCACAGCTTCCTCTTTGCTGTTTAAAGGTGATGCTCACGCTCCCACTCAATGACGTTCAAATCTGCAGCTCATGGGCTGGAGTGTTCTTCCTTCCAATGACAATAGCTTTTCCTCCTCTCAGATTGTTCTCTGATAACATTTCCTAGATGTAACCTCCCCTGTCCCCACTCTACATAAAAATCCCACTTCTCAACTAATTCCTAATTCTGTTTTTTTCTCCTTCTTTACACTTATTTTTTGTTCATGTCCCCAAATAAAACGTATGCTCTATGAGGAAAATTAATTTTTTATGCACTTTATCATAACATCAAGAATAGTCTATGGCCCCCCAAAATATACTCAATAAATACTCACTTAATATTTATCCTAGAATTGCAAACTGTTCTTTGTAAGTCATAAGACTTTGTAGATACAGAAATCTTAGATGTCCCTTTTTCCGGCAGTCATACTGTAGAGAGAGAACACTGAAAAACAAATATTTTGTGTCTTTTCCAAAGTCAAGTACTGAATTCAAGTTAGAACTTGGAAAAGTTAGGGGTTTTCTGAGTTTTTTGTTTATTTGTTTGTTTGTTTTTAATTCTTCAATTTATTATATTCCTTACATATCATTAATGTCAAGATATTATAGTTATATATTTTAAAGAACAAAATAATTCTAAGAAAAATAAGCATAAAAAAGTACACCCCTAAGTCATGGTGAAATCTGTTGTTGATATATAACATAATCCATAATTAAGACAGAAAAAGATCTAGAGGTCATAGAGTATCACAAGTCAATTTTGAATTAGAAATACAATGTGAGTGAAAAAATATATAGCACAAGCATGCATTATCTTGAAAAATACTATAATTGAAAAAACGATCATCTCATTATACTCAGAACTGCCTAGACTCTTATTAGAATAATACCTTCAATTCTGAACTCAGGAACAAAATGGGTATGTGGTCAAACTGAAGTGTGCTCAGTTGAAAGCCTCAGAGATAATTAAAGTGCTGGGAAATTTGGCCTTTGAGGATAGGTTAGCATAACTCGGATTATTGAGACTGAATCAAAGATACTTGAGGAGAGATTGGATAATAGTTGCCAAGTGTAAAATAGTTCTATTTTAAAGAAAAGGAGCCAGCTGGTGTTTCTCCAGAGGGATTAACAAGGGGGTCAATAATATTTCTCTGCAGGATACTGAAATTAGGTTATTTGTAATGAAACTTTTCTTTACATGGGAGAATTATTAAATGAGAAGATGTTATGAAGAAAAGTATTTTCATCTGATAGTCTAAAATGTCTGTGACTTCTCAGAATTCAAGACTGATTAAGTCTGCCATTTGAAGAGGAAGTAGGTAAGATAACAGAGCAAGGTCCCTCCTGGTCATTACTTATTTGGCTCTCATTAATCAGTAAATTTTTCTTGAAAATAACATTTCATTATAATTTAATTGTAATCTGATTCTGCACAGGTACCTTGGTCACTTTTCGCACTAATCAAATTTAATATCACTGAATAATATTCTACTAAAAAAGTATGAGATTCTCACAATCATTAACATATGAAGGTGAATAATTTTCAGACTCTTCCTTGCAATATCTTCCTAAAGTTTTTCACTTCCCTTCTTGACCGAGGCCCCTTTAGCTAATTGTAACTCCCATTTTAGCATAGCTCTGGGTGATAATTTTTGCTAAAGAATAAATCAGGGTCAGCTTAACTATTTGCATTTCCCCTTGGTCAGGAGAATGAAGGCTTTTCTCATCTCTTGCACCCCAGTCCTGATGGAATGATTATTTCGTGTCTGACACCATTTTCCTCTGATAAACTGCTCTACAGGTTTTTCTGACTTGTTCCCTTTTTATGAAATTTCACAGGCTGCATTCTTAAAGGGCATAACTTAAAATATAACCCACCTCACCATTGCTTATTTCTTATTTCCTGCCTTCCCAGTCACCTGGCCTATGCTTAGGAACACTGTCTTAGTTCATGCTGCTAGAACTGAAGAGCTGCCACAAGGTGGTTAGAAAAGACAGAGAGAAATTCCTCATGGTCTTCAAGATGGAGAAGTCCCAGATCAAGGCAGCAGCATTTGACTTGATGAGAGGACCCTCGACATGGGCTCCCACAGCAGAATGCAGAGGGGTGAGCTTGCCAAACACCTGTGTGAAGCCTGTGTAGAAGGGTCCTGATCTTGTTGCTGAGGGAGCAACACCCAGGAACTCATTACCTCTCAGAGCTCCCTCTTAATGACATTGCTTTGGCAACCATGAATGGTAGAAAGGATACATTCCAACCATAGGAAATCCCGCACAGGTGAAGGTATCCTCACAGGTACACAACTCTGTTTCTCTGGTTGGAGAGATTTCTATAGTCCTGATGGAAAGTGTGATGGTGAACCCTGGGTGTCAACTTGACTGGGTTGAGATGCCTAGAAAACTGTTACAGTGCCCTTCTGGGTAAGTCTCTGAGGGTGTTTCCAGAGAGGTTTGGGAAGTGGTCAGTGACTGAGACTGAAAGACCCGCCCTGAACATGGGTGGTGCCCTCCAAAAGACTGGGGGCCAAGATGGAACACAAAGTGGAAGAGGGAAGCTGGCCCTTGCATCCAAGCTCAACTTGGCTTCAGCAGATGGACTTTTTGCTGCTGTCACCTGTGGACATCAGCACCATTCCTAATCTCTTCAGACTTTCACCAGGGACTGCCCGAGAGGGATCTCAGACCCTAGCCTTGGGCAGGGGCTGCATCATTTTTTCCTCTTATTCTGAGGCTTCCAGTTTCTTGGATTGAGAAGCTACTGGGTTCTGGTTTTCTTTACTTTTTTCTCTGTTCCCCTTCCCCTTCCCTCCCTAACCCTCCCCTCCTCTCTGCTTTCCTTCCCTTCCCTTCCCTTCCATTCCCTCCAACAATCCTTTGCATATTGGATAGCTTGCATAGGTCATCTTATTTTATTATCTTTTAAAACATTTTTCATTTCTGTTCTGGGAGGTTTCATTAAATTTATTTTTCAACATATCTACTGAGTTTTTTTCTTTTCATTTTTCCTAACATGTTTTAAATTGCAATAATTCTTTGTACTATTTTTGTTCAGCTCCTTTTTCTCAATTTGTGAACATAGTACCTTTCCTCATTTTATGATATGTTCACTGCAGAACTTCTCTGCATGATGATCAGGCAGAGCCATGTCTTGGGGTATTCTCAACTGTCAAAGTTTGTGCATCTCTGTTTCTCTAGAGAGAAATATTTAATACCCTGCCTGTAAGCTACGAGCCCAGTGTGAGTGTTTTCAAAAGTGAGTGGGGAAGTGACTTTACTTTCTCTATGTAGACTCCTACAGTCCTTCCATCCAGATCTCTATTCTCACTGATGTCTGATGCCCATATCTAAAGCACCGATTCAGCCCCTTCAGATAGCTTGTGTGTCTCAATTTGACTTTCAGTTCAATGCAACTGATTATTCCTTACAAACATTTCTAAGCAATTCTCCTTTCTGCAGCCCCGCAAACACCCAACTATCAGAAGTGTCTCCAGTTCCCTCAGTTCTGAGTCAAAGGTGTGTCATGCTGAGCTCTCATCACAGTCAGTGCCTATCAATTGCATTGTGTTCATCCATTTTCAATTTTCCACTCTTGCTCTTTCCATCTTTCAATTTTTTTGGATGTATAAATGTTTATTCCTTTTCTAACATTTCAGTGCAATTTCAGGAACAAGCCAAGGTAATATGTAATTGATTCGTTACATTGACCAGAAGTTGGTCTTCACTTATAAAATAAAACTCAAGACCTCTAAGTTATCCCTGGACAAAGGAATATTGCCATGAGAAGAGGCACATGAGCTGCATGAACCTAGTGTTCTTCCCCTGAAGCTGATGCTTCTCCTGCTATTGTTATGGCACTAGTAACATCATTCTGACAGATCCACTGGCCAACTGTCCTCTTAATGTTTGCCAAAATATCAACACCTCTTTCCCTTCTTTCTTTCCTTGCTACATATGAAAAACAACTTGACTTCTATTAATAATTTAATTAGGGTAAAGATAGGAAAAATAATTTAAAAATTGAAAGTGATATACACATATCACTATGTGTATTTGGGTTTTTGCGTATTAGGGTTTTTGCTAGCAAAGCCCTATCTCATTCACATGGACCTGAAATATCATACAAAAAGGCATGCAGAAATTACTTGACTCTGAAATTTATATTTCCTCCCATTCTACAGATGTACTTCAGTTAAAAAAACACTCTTATCTATAAAAAGTTATAGAATATACATGGACCCATGAATTGTTTGTTTATTTGGAATACTTTACCTCAAATATTTTAAACATCTTTCTTCTCTTGCTCTCTTCTTTTTTTTTTTTCATGTAATGGCAGTCAGTCTGATTCTCCCTTACCATAATATAGATTTTCTTCATCCTCAAATTTTCCTGTGAGCTTCTGATTTTGTTTAAAGCTCTAAAATACAGATGATTATTTCTTCTTCCAATAGCAGATTTTATATAGCATATGTCACATACATTGCAAACAACAGAGGTGAAGGATAAACTTTACCAATTAAATCATTTTTCACACTTCACCAACATGTTGAAATGAAAACCTGGTGGTGCAGAAAATGTGAAGACTGACAATATCATTCCTTATCTGCAACTGCAAAGGCAGGTGGTTATTTTGACATCATCTGTGTCCTTTTCTATGGTACCAGGTAGTCTATATCACCATTTTAAGTGCTGACAAATGCCATTGGTTATACAAAACAATCAGATAATAGGAAACAATTCTGGAAACATGCATCTTAATTTCAAGAAAAAGGAAATAACTCAGAAGTAGAAGAAAAAAATGTAAGATAAGAACAAATACAGAAAAATAATCACCAAACTGGCAGGACCAACTGTTAGGCTATAGAAATAAAGCCAAGATATCCTGGGGCTTGGGTGAATTTTTTATGGAAAACTTACATGAGCACATGATTTATAAGGGAAAATATTCAAGTTATACAAAAAAGACATGATTAACACAAAATGTGAATTCTTTTTGCCTATTAAAATAGATTTTTAAATGTAGAGTCATACTGAACAAAATGTCATTGTTAATCTTTTTTGTTTGAAGGTAGGTTATCAAAAAATTTTGAAAGATTCTGTAGAACTGAAAATTGTTGTTTCAGAATTTCAGTGTTGCAGAATGTAAGTATAATAAGGGGTTCATCACTATATCTAAACCTAGACTATAAATTTGGTTTCTGAAGTTTGACAAAATATTTCTCTTGCACATACGCAGGCCTGGCTTCTTGAAAAATTAGATGAGGATGTACTTTCCGAAGCTCTCAAGTTTCACTGATTAGAAGCATATGTTTAAAATCACTAAAATCAATAGCATTTGACATGTTAACATGTTTATGGATAACAATTTTTTTCAAATGCTGCAGTAGTGACTTCAGTTTGGAAATTTTTAGGTCAAATTTTTCATGGTTGAAAAGACATATCTCCCTACACACTAGGCTACATCTGTAGAGGGGCTGAATCTATTCTTCCTTACTATAGTTCTTGGAGAATAAAAAGGTGTACAGGCTACGGCTCCAGGTGAGATTTAGCTGGGAGCGGAGCTGCTTGCCGGCTCCAGCGGGGAATTTGGGCCCATCGGCGCCATTCTACAGCTTCCCTGGCGGAGAGACTCCATTTTGACCTCTCTGAGCCCTCGGACCTAAGCCCACCCCTTCCCGCGGGGACACGGCGCTGCGGCTCCAGGGCCACGGTGCTGCGTCTCCTG